>PVHY01004441.1:0-36361 GCA_004024945.1 Uropsilus gracilis
GGTCACTGATATTCCATGGACTGACCTTGGAATATTACACCTTTAAAAAAAATTTATATGTAAATTTCACACCATTGTAATCTCAGGGATTTGCCCCCCCCTCCTTTCCCCCCCTTTCCCTCCTGCTCAAAGTTGTGTGCTTCAGTTTGGTGCTTAGCTTGTTTTGATTTTTCCTCAAGGCTTTTGTTTATTTTTTTCACTATATCCCATATATTAGTGAAACCATTTGGTTTCTGTCTTTTTCTTTATGTCTTGCTTTTGCTAATATGATTTCTTCTAAGTACATCCATGTTGTTATAAAATCATCGAATTTGTCATTTTTAATTGATGAGTAATAATCCATCGTGTATATATGCCACATTTTTTTCATCCAGTCATCTGTTTTGGGGCATTTAGGTTGTTTCCATGACCTTGCAATTATAAATTGTGCTGCAGTAAACATCCGAGCACAGGTGTCCCTTTGTACCCACATTGAGGTCTCTTTTGGGTGGATTCCCAAAAGAGCAATTGCTGGGTCAAATGGTAGTTCCATTTTCATTAACTTGAGGATCCTCCACACAGCTTTCCATAGTGTTTGGACCAGTTTACATTCCCACCAGCAGTGTAGTAGTGTTCCTTTCTCTCCACATCCTCGCCAGCAATTCTTGTTGCCCATTCTTTGGATGTGGGCCATTCTGACTGGAGGAATATTACACCTTTTTGAGGGTTTTAAAAAACTGCTATTTTCCTCTGTTAATTCATCAAATACTCATGGTACACCTATAGGCTGTGGGCGAAAACCAAACCAAACATCAGACATGTGGCTTGACCTCAAAGTACTTTTGCTAGGTGGGACTTCAACAATAACCACACACTCAGAAAAAGATGGAATCTTCCATCTACACAAAGGCAGATGCGGGTGACTGCTGAAGTCATCATAAAGATCTGACGCTCCCAACAACGCCGTTTCCCAAGCATTGCCCAGTCGGACCACTCTCCAGATGCTTGTCCCTTAAACTGTGTGTTCAAAAATAAACTCATCCCCTGACCTGTTCCACCTCCCTCCACCTCCTAGGACCTGGGTGGGGTTCAAGAGCCAGGCCCTGCGTCTCCTTCACTCTGCAGCCCAGCCAAGGCCTCCTACACATCCTGCCTCCACACTGCAGTCTCATCCATCCCCTGCAATCCCACTGCTGCTGCCCCAATTCAGGCCCCATCATCCCTCCTGGGTTATCACAAGAGTTGCCTAACTGGTTTTCCTGCAACAGTTTTTGCCTTTGCTCCTGGGGACAGATTAAGCTTCCTAAGTCCTTGACCATGGCACTCCTGTCTCTAGACTCCCAGCAGGCTCCCCCGCTCACAGAGCTCAGTCCAGAGTCCTGCGCAGAAACTTGTGGTTGCTGAAACTGGTACCAAACCTCATCTCTTCCTAGTCCTCCCACCAATTCCTGTGGGGACTCTGACGCCAGCTGTCTGGCTCTCCCCCTCCCCCTCCCTCCTTCCCCCTCCCTTCTCCCCTTTCTTCGCCCCCTCTCCTACCCTCACTCCCCCCTGCATAGGGGCTACCCTGAGAATTCACACCATTCATACCACTCAGGACTTGAACTAAATCCTTGCAGGTTGTGATCTTTGCATTGTTGTTTGAGTTGATTTTCTCCAGTGCAAAAAGAGATAAAGATACCCAACTCCTGTGTAAGGTTATTGCAAAGATGAAATGAAGGACACACAAGAAATGGTGGCATATCAAGTAGCATAATAAACCTGGCACAATGAGCGCTACTGGAAATGAGATACCACTAATGTTACACTGGTCTCTCAAGTTAGCATGACCCTGTCTCCACCCAGGAGGTCAAACACTCTGCTCGAAGACTCACTCGAAAGTCATAAATAATCATTGTTTCCTCAGAATGGTACTCACTTCATTTCATGTGCATAGTTCAGAAGTTTCCACATTTTGCTGCATCTCCCCTCCAAAGTAGTCAGGAACTGTGCCTTACTCATCTCTACCCTCACACCTGGCATAACGCTTCAAACCTAGATAGCTTTTTGATACACCACATCGATTTGCACTTCTCTAGGAAGCGAGCAACTTGAAAACAGAGTTGGAAGCTGTATGCAGTGTGTGTGCAGACAGGGGTGGTGAAGAAGCAGCCAGTCTTCAGTTCTTCTTCATGTCTAGCCTAGTCCCAGCCCTATAGCCCTGAGTCTTGGCTCTTAATCAGAGTCAAGGTTTCTAAGGAGATGGAGAACACTTGACAACCGGCATTCACTCGCTCACTCCACAAGTGTGCACTGAGGCCCCACTGGGTGGCAGGTATCTCTGCAGGTTCTGTGGAGAAAGTGGAGGAACAAAGTTCCCCTCTGTCACAACATCTGCCACACACTTGGCCTATGAGAAATCATCCTTTCAATTCTTGGAAACCTCCATATTGAGTTTCATTATAAATGTCTGGCTGCATCATCGGTGAGGTGGGTGGTGAGTGAAAATGTATCTTCTAGTTCAATGAACCAATGTCACCATCTTAGAGAGAAGCTCACAGAGGAAGTGCCACCTTCCTTCCCAGCCTGGAGGGAGTATGCTGACCCACTTGGGCCAAGGTGATCTGTGCTGTTTGGTCATCCAATGGGGTGATCCTTGAACTGCGTTCTCTCCATACCTCTAACTCATTGTGTAGGATTTTCCTGAAGGTTCTCTGAGACCATAAGGAGGCCAGTACCTAGGAACCTCAGGGAAGAGACAGGAAAATAAAAGGGGTCTAGAACTCCTCATTGAAATGCTTGGCTGGCCACTTGGCCAGCCCAGAGGGGGTGTTTACTGAGTAGTCATGTCTGGGATGCTTCAGGTGAAGACAGGACATGCCCCAAGGCATTGACCATCCAAGAAGAGGAGACACAGTTGAAGTAGATACTCAACTGTCTTCTCTTGTATCTCCCATGTTCCCAAGTCAAGCCAAATTCAAGCCAAATGTGTCTGTCTGCTGCCAGTCTCCTACATGCGCCAACTCATTGCTCCAGCCTGGAGAACCCACCTGCTGCCCTGAATTCCTTTCTATCCAATCTTCTGGGCCTGGCTTGGCCTCTAGACACTCCCCTGACAGCTCCAGGAGGCAGAGCTCTTTCTTCTGCCTCTGTGCACCTCTCAGCACTGAGGTCCTGCATGGAGCCCACTCCGGTCATCCACGGGTGTTGGTGTATCCTGTCTTTCCTCTCTTCCCATCCTTCTCTTCCCAGACCTCACTTCCCATCAAAGCTCCTTCAGAAGACTTGATGATTATCTTTCTTTCCCTACTTCAAAGGGCAAATGAAAATCTTGGCGAAGTGCTTTGAGCTTTTTAGACTTGAGCTCTTAATCAAAACACCCAAGGCCTGACCCCACGTGCACAGGTATCAGAGAGACAACGTGGCTGTAAAGGGGAGGTGACACGTGTGCCCTTCCTGACTTCTGGAAAAGCGTGTGAAAAATAAATGACAAGTGAAAAACCTGCAGAGATCTCTGCAGAGGGAGGTGGGTGCTGGCTGTTGCGACACTTTGGTTTCTAAGAACTGGCTGGTGTGATGCAACACCATCTTCCTCTTCATGCTCCCCAACACCCCACCACCTTGAAGCCTCCACGAACAATGCTATGCACTCCCCTGGCATCCGGGAGGTAGCCCTTCCAGAAAGCAAATAGCATCTGGGGGTAAAGCATCTTTTTTTTTTTTTCCTGAGACTAGGTCTCGCTATGTTGCCCAGGGTGGTCCTGATCCCGTGGACTCAAGTGATCCCAGTCTCAGCTTCCAGGTAGCTGGGATTACAGGTGCCCACCACCATGCTCGGCTGTTTTTTGGAGACCAGGTCTCACTATGTTGTCCGGGGTAGTCTTGAACTTGTGAACTCAAGTGATCCCAGGCTTCTTGCCTCCCAGCGGTTGGACTACAGGCACACACCACCACGCCCGGCTTTTAAGGTATCTTTATCAAAGAGTCATCCACCATGCACTGGGCAACCTCCAGGCAAGGGGGATGTGTGCCCACTCCCATGCGCACAGATGTGCGCCACTCCCTTTGGGTGAGGAAGAAGCAGTCATCTGGCAGAGGCAAAGCCTTAGCAAAGACCTGGACCAGCGCTGGGTACTGAGTCAAACTTCCTCTTCCACAGGACTGCCTAGGCACTGGCTGGCTGAGCGCCCCCGTGCAGGTATTGCAGGGCAGCAGGGCAGTATTGCCAAGGCTCCCTGGCTGGCTGGAGTTCCCCAGTCACTGAATCATCAACAGGCTCTACCAGGGCCGAACAGAGGTCGCAAGAAGCTGTGCCAAGATGAGGAACTCCGAAAACCTGTTCCAGCTGACTGACACGAACTTGAGGCATCAAGGTGTCTGTGGGCAGGTTGCACTTGACTTTTCCAGAGTCCCCAAGGAAAGAAGAGGTTGGGACAAAGTGGTGGATACATGGCTTCTCTCCGCAGAGCCGAGACCCCTCAGCGTTATGTAAACCAGGCTGCCAGAAGCCTCAGGAACCTCAGGATGAGTCTCCCAAGATGCCACAAGCTCCTCCCACACCAGCCCCACCCCCACAAGGTTCATAGGGCCCAGCTCAGCTTCCCTGGGCTTGTGGTTACCCCAGGATCGTCAGTCTCTGGGTCCAGGCTTCGCAGCAGCTCTGCGCATATGGACTTAGATGTTGGCAGCTCCAAGCAACCCAGACCCCCTCACTCTGCCGGGCCCTGCATCCACATGGCTCAGAGCTAGGAAGTAGGTGACGAGTGGGGAGGAGGTGAAAAATAAGCCTTCCTTGAACTCTGCCCCATTTCCTCCATGTGAATAATTTGGTGATGACAAACTCATGTCTTCCTGCTACTGCACACGTTCAGAACACCCTGGAACCACCCTGTAGAAAGCACTGTGAGCCTGGGGTTTGGGCCAAGATAAATACCAGTGTCTCGTGTGGAATTTCAGATGGATGCAGCCTGGTGCGGGGGGGACAGAGGGACAAGGGCCAATGCCACCCCAATGCCAGTCGCCTCTGTGCAGCTGCAGCTCCCGTGGTTTGGGTTCTGGGGCTGGCTACAGAACACTCTTGGGGAACTCATGTGACTAGAAAAGGGTCACTGACAGAGAAGCAGGTTCAGATGGAGGAAACACAGCCCCAGAACGTCAGTTTCCAGAGTTAAGGGGAAAACACCCTGCTGTTCTGGTAACTCAACATTTCTCAACCCACATCACACTGCAGATGGGCAGAATAGCTCTGTCCTCCTGGAGCCCTGGAAGAGAGGAGGTGGATGGAGGGAAGAGTATAGGTAAGAGAGGGCTGTGCTGAGAGGGTCAGTCAGGTGACAGCTGTTGTAAGGGGCCTGGGTGGCAGGGAGCTCTACCGGGTCCCCGTCCCAGGTAGACCCTGACCAGATCAGCCCAACCTGGAGGGCAGGGGTTTATACTGCTGCTGGGTACCTGCTAGGGAGCAGCTGGAAACAGGAGGGGGTTGGTTTTCATTGTCACACTGACTTGGGGGCACTCCTGGTATCGAGCAGGTGAGGGCAAGGATGTTGCATTACTGCAATGCAAAGCTTTGCTGACGGTGAACCTTACTGACAGTCTGACTCTCACAGGGAAAGTCCTTTCAACCACAGGTCATTTGCCTCCAACTGCACAGAGGAAGAAACATCTAAAACTCAAGGAAAATGCAACAGGCTGGCATTCACACAGTGGACGGACGCCATCAGAGACTTGCAGTGGTGTCCGGAGCTTGCAGTGGGACTGGGGTGATGGGTTGCCTCTGCTACGTGGGATGCTCCCTGTCTCCTCAGGTTCCCTCTACCCTGCTGTGCTTCTGTCTTCTTCTGTATTAACCTGAAGCATTGGGGTTGCATAACACAAAGCTACCTATAAAGTGACAAGGCCTACAGGCCATAAACAAAACCCACTCCCCATGTTTTATAGTCACGGGGTTCAACAGAGACTCCCAGGAGCCCCAAGTAGGAGGGAATGAACAGGCGTGGTGACGCGTCAGACTGTCTCTCAGCCCACTGTCCCACTGTAGGGCTCCTGGTGTGCCTCCCTCAGGCCAATGCATGCCCTTGTGGTCACATGTGGCGGAGCTGTTCAGTCAGTGCCCCAGAAGGATCTATCGTGTGGGAAAGCCACATTCTTTGACGCTGGCGACAAAGCAGGAAGGAACAAGACATGCTTGTCCTCAGATTTTAGGGTGGAGAGTACCACGTACCTGTTAGTAGGATCCACTTAAAGCATTTTAAATGGCAATCGAAAGCACTTTAAAGAAAGAAAAGCAAAAAACAAACAACCAGGGAAAACACGAAAGTTGGAAAAATGGGAGCAGGTCTTTTTTACCAACTCTGTAACTGTCACTTTTCCTACTTACTCTAACTTCTGTGGTGGAAAGCATAGAGACAAAAACCAAAAGGAAGGGGGAGGAAGGAGAGAGAGATAGAGTTGCTTGGGCAGAAACAAGGATGGCAGAAAGAAGTGGCAGATCTGTGTGCTTAAGTCCCAGGTTAGAGTGCAGGGAGAAACAGTCTTTGATTATTAATGTCAATCTGTCTTTGAAGTCTTGCCTCGAAAGATCAGATTCATCTGCATGAAAGCTGTAGAGGAACAAAAATGAGCTGCTGAAATGGTACAGCTAATCCAGAGGACAGTTTAGTGGTTTCTTGCAAAGCTAAGCAGAGTCTAAACTTAGTCCATAGGGTTCAGTTATTAAACTCCTTGATATTTACCCAAATGGTCAAAACCCTCTGTTTGTAGAAAACCTGCACCCAAGTATTTATTAGAGTTTTATTTATTTATAATGATCCAAACTTGGAAGTAACCAAGACGCCTTCAGTAGGCGAAAAGATAAACTGTGGTCCATTCAGATGAATGAATATTATGCAGTGATAAAAAATGAGCTATTAGGCTACAAGACATGGGAGAACCTTAAGTGCATCACTAAATGAGAGAGAGCAATGAGAAAAACCACACTGTGAATCCAACTATGTGCCATTTGCAAAACTATGTAAAAATGAAAAGATTAGGGATTACCAGGGGCTTGGAAGAGGGAGGAAGGGGTGAATAGGGAAATCACAGGGTTTTGTTTTGTTTTTTCAAGGACAGTAAAGCTATTCTTTATGATGCAATAATGAGGGCGATAAGTCATAACTTTGTTAAAACTCACAATATGTACAACACAAGAGTGAACCCTAATGTAAACAAGGGACTTTAGCTTGCCTTAAATGCCAGTTAAATCACATTACTTCAGTTAGAAATAATGGACCAGTGTTGGCTAATCCATTGTAGCAAAGGTGCCACAGTAAAGCAAGCTGTTAGTAATAGGAGAAACAAGTGAAGAGGGAGAGGGAGCACATGGAAACTTTATTTTCTGCTCAGTTTCTCTGTATATCTGAAAATGCTGTAAAACAATCTATTTTTTTTTTAAAAAAAAAACAGCTGATGACAATTACAGCACTATAATGGTGAAATACTTGATTTCATATTCTGAACTGTCAAGTCCTACCATTTCCCTAGTTCAAAGGAAATACCCATGTCCTAGAAAGGCCATGAAATAAGCAGTTTGGTGTGGATGTTTCTGGAAATGCAGAGAAGACACCGCTCAGCCTTCCACAGAGCCCTGTGGATCCCGGCATCCTCCACGGCCCCCTTGATGAGGCAAAGTATGAAGACAGACTACAAAGCTCACCTCCACGCCAGGCCCTGCCATCACCGTGAAGTCTGGCCAGCTAAAAACTTAGAGCAAGCAGCACCTTTCATTCTCAACTGTGGTCATGTGCGGTAAGGCTGTGCTCAAGGGGTGTTCACTTACACTGGCTCCCAGGAAGAAGCAAGGACTGACTTTAGTCAGTGTCTCATCTGACTGTGCTGGACCCCAAAGGGCAAGGCGGAGCCATAGTGTCTGTAGTGTCTGTGGAAATGGGCCATGGAAGAGATACGGAGATACAGAGGTGGAGGTAAGAAGTGGAGGGAAGGGTAGGAAGGAACAACGAATGAGGGGTCTCCATACAAGTTCAAGAGGGAGGTTGACAAGCCCAAGCAACTTTGAAAATGGTTGAGGAAAACGAGAATCTGGGTGTTTGGGTTCCAGGGCAACTGGTCTTGCTCCTGTGGTTTCTCAATTGAAATAGAGGCTGTGCTGGGCATGGTGGTGTGTGCCTTTAAGCGCAGCTACAGAGCATGGCTGAGACTAGGAATTGCTTGAGTCCACAAGTTTGAGACCCAAGACCTGCCCAGGGCAACATAGCGAGACCTAGTCCCCAAAAAATAGCTGGGCGTGGTGGCACGTGCCTGTAATCCCAGCTACCTGGGAGGCTGTGGCTGGGGATCGCTTGAGTCCGTGGTACCCAAGGCAATGTGAGTCTGCGGTTTCCCCGGGCAAAAATAGGGAGACCTAGTCTCAAAAAAAAAAGAAAAAAAAGAAATAGAGGCTGTGTACTAGATGTCTCTCAGGTGAGGATGAGCTATGAATATGATATTAAATCTGTTGTCATTTGGCTTCAGCTCTAGGACTGAAGGGGCAGGATACAAGTGTTGCTAGAAGGTGGTTGAAGCCAACTTAACCCTCAAGCACCATGGTAGGAGTGGGCTCCCGAGTGGGTATCAAACACTGCTCTTTCCATTGCAAAATGAAACCACAGTCATAGAGTCCTTGCCCACCCTCTTCCTGTCCTTTCTTATACTTCAGGCAGGAAAGGGGGGAGAGAAAGTTGGGGGCCTTTTCATTGTTTAGTACCACCCTCTGGAAAAACCTACCTACAAGGGTTAATGAGGTTAGCAGTTCACTCCCCATTCCAGAACTGTCACAACTTGATGTTTTTATTGTAAGTTCATTGAATGACTTTCTGTCCCTTTGGGTCGAGGATGAGTTTTTGGCTTGCTATAGTCCAGGGCCTGACATGTAGTTCTCAATGAATACTTACGAGTCAGTTCAGTTACTTTGCAAACCAAATTTGCCAGATAGTTCCAGATAGTTCAACAGAGATGACGGAATATGAATCAAAGATGGCACCTGAACTTATATGAGTAGGAGCATTTTTTAAGGACTTTGTGGAAAACAGATTCTTTCATTCTGGAATAAGATGACACCATTAGAATTCGTCCATGATGCCAGATTCCAAGAAGTAATGTATATGCTCAAGCATTTTCTTCATCATGGTGTATGTGTGTTCGTGTGTGTGTATGTGTGTGTGTAGTAGAATCATCAAATATATATCCTTTCTTCCATTCATGTATTAATCAGGCTCAACTGTTTTGGGCTTCCAAGATCAGATATCAGACACATTCAGAGTGGTATGGTCATAGATAGGGATGTTCTTTCCAAAGAAGAGACATCTAACAGACCCAAATAAAATGAGGCAACCAATTCTGCAATTATCTCCAGGAAGAGCATTCAAAGCTGAAAGAAAAGCAAGGGCAAAGATCTTGAGGTAGCCTGTTCAAGAAGAAGCAGCGAGAAGATGGATGTGACTAAAAGACAGTGGTGGGAAATGAGACTCGAGAGATCCCAGGGAAAACACCTCTCATGAGGAAAGCAGGAGTCTGAATTTGACACCCAGTTGCATGGTCAGTGGAAGGTTTGCAGCAGAGGAGTGACCACATCCGAATGTATTAGAATGTATGTATCAGAAGGATCCCTCAGGGTGAGGAAATCAGACGGGGTCTTATAGCAGGAAGACTGGAAACTAAAGTGCAGATGAGACTGGCAGAATCAAGGTAAAATATCAAGGGGTGGTAGGAGAGAATGTGAGAAGTGGTCAGATGCTAGAATCTACTAGAAACAGCTGATGGAACTCACTGAACTTCAGAGGTGGACTGTAGCCTCCTTCCTTCAGGGATATTCTCTTTTCACCTTAGCTCTTACCTTATTTCCCTGTCTTCCTCACCTTCCATGTTCAACCTTCAAGTACAAACATCTATGTTCAAACATCACCTCAGATGGAGGACCCTGTTTCCACTAAACTGAAAACCAAATGAATTCACAAAAACACAGGCCTAGAGAAACCCCTCAGCAAGCAGGCTTATGCCCACAAGAGTCAGTCACTCAGATCAACCTTATCTTGGTTCCAATGTTCTCAAACTTCTTTAAAAAGCTTTCATGAACAGTCTCCTTCTAGGCCTGCCCTCTGTCTATGAAGTACTCTAAGATCCTACAAACTCAAATGAAAGTTCTACCCTTGAGCATCAGTCCAAGCTAATTCACCCAGTTCCATGACTCAGGTTCAACATCCGGGATACATCTGCCTACAGATGACAGCTGTGTCCAAGACTTTCTGAAAAGTCACAGTATCCAACCCCTGCCCTTCATTACCAGCTGCAGACTAGCCTAACACATCCCAGGTTCCCAGGTGAAAGGCCCCACTCTCTGTGTTAGCTTTAGCTCAAGTGGTTACTTGGTCATGTCAAACTTCTAAGTCATGTCAGACTTCGTTTTTTGTTGGTTTTGTTTTGTTAAGATTTCATTCATATGTAGTATATATAGAAACAATAAAAAGAAACAAACAGATTGAGTAAATAAAACACAATAAACTTTTGGACTATCAGACCAATTAATGGTTATCAGAAGGGAAAAATTAAGGGAGTGGGTAAATCTGGAAAAGGAAACAATGGTATGGTAAAACATAATGTGAACTTTTAGTGGTAAACTTAATGTAGTATATACACATGTTGATTCTCAATCACAAACATCTGGAACTTATATAACATTATAATGCAATGTTATTTCAGTAAAAAGGTAAAATAAAATTAAGATAATGAAGAACTAGAAAAAATTCTCTAAGTACTATTTTTGTTGCTTTCCAAAATTGTTCAAAATGTTTAAATTTTTCCTGGCATTTCTTCTTTGACCTGTGTTTTATTTAAGAATGTGTTGTTTGATCTTCACATATTTTGGAATTTTCCAGTGCTTTTTCCACTGCAGTCTTACGGTAGCATGTTGGACTTCTAATCCTAAAGCAAATGACCCCAAAGAGTACTGGAAACAGGTGCCACGCTTACCTGTGACCAGCGCACATGCACGCTGCCAATGCACAGAACCCAGAGTCTGCTCTGCGTTTCTCTGCTGAATTCCCACCACAGTGACTCCTTATGTCCCATGTGGGCATAGCCCAACTCCCCTCCTTCCCTTCGATTCCCCACAGTGCCTGTGGGGACGGATGAAACAGAGAGGATTGCCCCAGCTGATGTGGGTATAATGAGGCAGACATGGCTGCTTGGGCTGAGGCACTGCGATATGCCAAACATCCTCTGGGAAAGTATCCTTTCCTTTCAGAGGGGTAGATGTCCGTGATCCTGAGTAGGAGGCAGCCAGGACACTCCTGCTAACAACTCGACAAGGGTCCAAGATCAACAGACTTGGTGTCAACACAGAGCTTTGTCATCTAGCATTAGCTGTGGTTTTCTGCTTCTTCCTTTGAAGGGAACCAAATACCCCAGTGTGCTGACTGATGACAGGACATACCAGTTCACACCCTTCTGGGTTCCTTGCTAGCATGCTAATCCTGCCCAACAGGACTCTACAGGGCTAGAGTGTTAGATTATAGAATACTTCTGTAGAAATTGGAGCATTTATTTTGAAAAGCATGAAATGTCAGCAACGTAAGTGGGCACCTCTTCAACTCATTTCTTGGAAGCGCGTGTCTTTGTCTTATTCTTAAGGAAGAAAGAACACACACAGCTCGTATACTGCTGCCTCTTCCCTGAGCTCACACCATACATTCCTAATGGTCATAGCACTGTCACCCACGGACCTCAGATGCAACTTCCAAATCCTTCTAAACAGCTACTTCCAAGGACCACAGTGGACCTAGCAGATGGGATTCTTTCCCACTCTTGTTCAGAAAACACCTGCTTCTATGTCAGTGATATTGAGGGAGAGAGGGGGTCAAGGAGAGGAAAAGGAGACAGACAAAAGTGGAAACTCTGAGGCTACATAATTTATCAATAAAAATATATCAGTCAAGTATTGAGTGTTAGGTGTTGCCAAAGCACTGGAGAAACTGAGAATAGGGACAAAGGGAAAGATGATTTAAGGTGAAGCAGGAAGTGAAAACTCTGGACCACACACACACACACACACACACACACAATCCTACTGTCAGTGGTTCAAGAGGTCATTCAAAGACACACATTGGTTATGACTACAAAACAGAAGTGGCCTTTTGTATCCTCTTGGTATAAGGGACACAGTCCCGAAAAGTATCAGCAGCACTTCATACTGAATGAGCACCTCCTCAAAGCAAAAGATGCTTCTATAAACAAAGCCCTGGATTGTCAGAAAAGTTCTTCCTGTGAGCTCCTGAAAATTTCTCATCGGGTGACAGAGAGCAGGTGAACAGCAAACGGAATCATTTGTGAAAGAAGCTGAAGTGCAGAAATCTAGGAACAGATTTCTTTCATGCTCTCTAACTAGCTGACGACGGGGAGCTGACACACAAGCAATCTCACAAAAGTAAATTTACTGACCTCATCTTCAGGGCCAAGCAAGAAGCCACTGGCCCACTTCTGCTAGGCTGGCACTCCAGTCAGATGACATCATGGCTCCCAGAGGACCTTTTTGGTTCAGTCAAAACCAGACACTGGGTCTTTCAGTCATGAGGACCACGCACCCAGGAAGGGCTTGGCCACCTCCCCCAGCCCTGTTTAATGAAGTGTGTTCAAGGGAAGATGCATATCATATCCTGTCTTCTGGGATTCGACCCCTTCTCCCTTCAGTCACTGGGCTTCACTTCTTAACACCGGGAGCTCAAATACACTTTCTGTCCACGGAATGGGCGTGCAGGGCTCCCTGCACTGTGGACTGCCTCTCAGACAGACCGTCTCCATCCTTGGCCTGGGGACAGTCAGCCACTGGAGCAGAATCCTCTCCTTGCTTCTGGGGGCCCCTCCCACAGGAGAGTAGCAAACAACTGAAAAGCCTTATAGGTAAAGCACATCTGTGAATGACTAAGTCCATTACCAATGTCTTTTCCTCATTATCACTCACCAGCTTCATGCAACTTTGGTTCTTTGGGTTGGGGTGCAAACTGAAAGATGAAGCCATTTGGATCCCAAGGGATTGCTCTGTTCCAAAAGTTAAACCTTCCTTTTTTTCTCTCGAATGTTAGCTACAGAGCATCAATCAGAGGGAGGAACGTAAGCTAGTGAATCATGAGGACATTACGTGACAAAAGTGATGCCCAGAGAAGCCTCCAGCACAGTGTGGAGAAGCCTGTGGAAAAGACAAACAGGCCCTTTGTTCTGAGAACAACAGAATTTTTTTTCATTTTATTATATATATATAGATATATTTTTACATCATTGTCTCCCCTGAGGTTCTCCCACCACCATATCACCCTGAACCATTGTGCCCAACTCTATCCCCTCCCCCTCTCCTGCTCCACATCTCAGCTCTATTGACAATTAAAATTTTTTCTTGTCCATCTGTTTGTTTTTCCCATATCCCTCATATAAGTGAGACTATACCATATTTCTCTTTTTCTTTCTGGCTTATTTCTGCCAACAGGCTTCCTTCTAGCTCCAACCATGTGCTACGAATGACATACTCTTTTTTGATTGATGAACAATATTCCATTGTGTACGTATACCATAACTTTCTGACCCATTTGTCTGGGGGCATTTGGGTTGTTTCCATATTCTGGTTATTGTAAATAGTGCTGCAATAAGCATCTGAGTACAGGTGTCCTTTTAAATGAGTGTTTTTGTGTCCTTTGGGTAGATTCCAAGAAGTGGGATTGCTGGATCGAATGGTAGTTCCATGTTCAGTAGTTACCCCAGCTGATGTGGGTATAACGAAGTATAAGAGGGTCTTCTACACACCTTTCCATAGTGGCTGGACCATTTTTGCATTCCCACCAGCAGTGTAGGAGTGTTCCTTGAACAACAGAATTTTTTATAAGGAGCTTCCACCCATGTTTTTAAATCTCGGAAGATAGTTTAGCTTCCTGGCTTCCTAAAACATCACCTTTTCCTCCTCCATGGGTCTCAGGGCTCCCCAGGGTGGGTTTTGACACAGTTACCAGCCAGTCAGCTTTGGGGGGGGGGGTGCTCCACACTGCAGTCCATCAAGCATGCCACTCAAAAGAGAAGGATTTGGACTAAGAAGTAAATTAATGAAAGTTTGTTGCAGAAAAAGGATGATCAAATAGTCTTTTAAATAAGATAAACCTATTTTTCAGACATTGCAATACAAGGTCCAGCCCACGGGCTGTTTCATGTGTTAGTCATGTATTATCTGCCCATGTGTATAATTCCTTCCCTTTACCTAAAGTTAAAAAAAAAAAAGTCACATTTAATAAACATCTGTGGAATGTCCACACTGCTGCTTGTGGATCCAGACATTAAACCATCTTCCAGAGGTGCAAACACCAGAGAAAATGCTGCCAACTAAGTGAAGGAAGGCCCCACATACAAGCAGGAGAGCAAGTGCTATTTCTGTGCCAACCTGCTATTCTATCCAGTCCATGGAATGGCCTGTGTTTTGTGGGTACATGTCATTGCTAAAACTGGGGGGGGGGTGAAGAACCTGAAAGGAAGCCAGCAATTAGCAACTATGTTACTGCAAATTCTATCTTTAGTTGGGCTGTGAAGAAGTAAAAGTGTTAAAGTAAAGGTGTGAAGACTCGGCCATCTTCTGAGATTATTTGGGAGAAACATCAAGCAGAGAGGTGTGGGAAGGGGTGAGAGGGTGGTGGAGCCAGTGCCCTATTGGAAGGCCTGAGAGGTCACAGTTTACGTGTGCTGAGAATCCCAGCACATCACAATGGGGGGGTTGGGTACAGGCT
Organism: Uropsilus gracilis; assembly: GCA_004024945.1. Classification (NCBI taxonomy): domain Eukaryota; kingdom Metazoa; phylum Chordata; class Mammalia; order Eulipotyphla; family Talpidae; genus Uropsilus; species Uropsilus gracilis. Next base: position 14,742 of record PVHY01004441.1, read on the forward strand.
CCCTGCATACACAGAAGAGATCACCTTTAAAACAAACAAGCTTTTACAATGCAGAGTAGACCCAAAACAGGCAAATGGGTCAGAAAGTTGTGGTAGATGGACATAATGGAATATTATTCCACAATCAAAAAAAGAAAAAAAGGTAACTTTGATGCATCTGTGATGACACGGGTGGACCTAGAAGGAATCATGTTAGTGGAAATAAGTCAGAAAGAAAAAGAGAAATGCAGGATGGGTCTCACTTATATGCGGGATACAGGGAAAACAAACAAAAGGACAAGAAAAATTTGAAACTGTCAACAGGACTGAAGCATAGAGCAAGACAGGAGGAGGGGTAAAGTCGGGGGAGGGACAGGCACAAGAGATTAAGATGGTTCATGGGGGACAAGGTGATGGGAGAACCCAGCAATAGACAATGATGTAATATATATCTGTATATATATAAATAGGTGTATATGTGCAATCAATGTTAAAACAAAACAAAACATTATCACCATCACCACTAGGCATAAAATAAATAAATAAATGAAAATGCAAAGTAGAAATGCACACTGACCCATGGAGGGATTTCTTATTAGAGATCCTCTGGTTTGCCACAGATTGTGTCAAGTACCACATGGCCTGGGATTGTCTTCTGAATATCTGACCTCCTGACTGAAGGAGGGAAGCAGGAACTCTGCCTTGCCTGTCTCTATGATACTTAATGGTCTTAGGGAGTAGCCATATTGCTTCTTAGCCAGTGTGACAATGACCTGCATAGCAGTCATTATGTCATGTCATTATGCATTATATTAAGTCATTATGCATATCAATATGGTAAACATTTAGGGGGAAGGCTGTAAGAAAAGTGTAATGACACCTGGTCTGAGGTCTGCTGCAATATGGCGATCTCTCACATGAGTGACGCTAGGCAGCTCGGTATTCATGGTCTTTTCTGACCAACACAGAGAATTAAGACGGAAGCCAGGATGGCAGGGAGGATCTGGGTTCAAGTCTTTGTTCAACTATGTGTTGGTTGGGGAGACTGGGCATTTTTGTGCCCGTTTCCTCACCTGTAAAATGAGGATTACATGTATCTCATAGGATGAACAGGAACCTTAAATGGTTGTCATCGTTAGGCACTGTTCTCAGTCATGGCCATCATCTCTTTAGAGAGCCTGGTCTGCCATGCCAAGAACTCTCTTCTGGAGTCCACGGCGCCCACTGTGATCTCACATTATTATGATTAACCGTTGCCTTCTTCCACAATCTACAATGCATTCCAGGGTTGGAGAACCAGGGCTTGGTTATGAGTCTCTTTGCATTAATATGACCAAAGCCAGCAGAAGATCAGGCACATAAAGTTTGCTGAGGTGAACCATCTATGCATAAAATAAATAAGCTAAACAAACAAACAAATAGCACCCTCACTTTGAGCTGAGAGAGCTTATTTTTGCTCTTCCTCTCTGGCTCTGTAATACAGCATTAGGTGACTAAAGTAGCTTCGTTGGGTGAATTAAGAAACAAATGTCATGTTAGGCCCACTTCCCAAAAATCACAATGACTATATAAGCACTTGGGTCTAGTCTACATGGAATGACAGCTGAGATACTCCACATGCCTCCTACTGTTATTGTTGAAAGGGAAATATCCTGTTTTATCTGAAATTCAAAAAGTCTAATTCTGCTGAAAGGGCTGTTTTGTTTATTTTTTTCCCCCTAGTTCCATAGTTGAGGAAAGAGGTGCTTCGCAAGAAAATAAGCTCACATTACATAGTAAGTTGATGTTGTTTTCCAAAGTACAAATCTCTAACTTTCAAATGGTTCACTGGTGCAGAACTGGGCCATTAGCTACAACCTTCTACAACCTACAGAGGGTTCCAAATAATAATTTACTGGAAATTATGGCCTCAGCAAAGTAGGTCCCACTACCTTGGTCATCATCCAGAAACGTGTCTTAATGCCTTTAAAACCTTATTGCTTTCTCATCACAAGTTGAAATAGAGCAGAGCTCTGCTTAACCAAGGCAGGAAGAAAACTCTACTCTGAAACTTCCCGTTCACAGGCACTAAGAGAAGTTTTACGTCAATTTCAGGTACGATGTGGGGACAAAGAATAAAGAATGATGATTTTCAGGCATGGAGGGACCTTGAAATAGCTTCGGAATCATTAAAGGATGATGAAGTTACATTGAATTTTTCATGTGTATGTGTCTAATAACAAAACATCAAGATATATGAGATAAAAATGAATAGAAGAATAAATGTGCGATCCATTATTGCAGTTGGAGATTTTGGCACCCTTCTATCAAAAGCGAACAGTTCAAGCAGCAGAAAATCAGCTAAGAATACAGTTGAACTCTACACCACCGTTAATCAGTTGCATATAGTTGACATCTATACATCCATAGACTTCATTCAATAGCAGCAGAAAGCACTTCTTCTCAAGCACACATGAGCATACGGGGCTATAAAACACACTCCATCACATTTAAAAGAATAGAAATCATACAGTGTTTACTATCGGACCATAGTGGAGTTAAGCTATAAATTGATGGCAGAAATATATCTGGAAAGTTCCTCATCATTTTATTTGAAGGCGATCAAATAGCACTTTTCTAAATAACAGATGGATAAAAGAAGAAATCTCAAGTGAATAAAAATAATTTGACCAAATGGAAAATGGAAAGAAAAAATTGTGGGATGTGGTGAAAGATAAGTTTAGAGGGAAATGTTATCACTGAATGAATATCTTAGAATAACCGGAATGAACTAAAATAAATCTTCTATTTTCACCTTAGGAAACTTAAATTCAAATTAAATTCAAACTAAGCAGAAAATGATGAAGCTATTCTATCAGTAATTGTTTTGCTCTTTTGCTCTACTTTTAAGCATTTGCAAATTAGCCATCCACACATGGGACAGTGCTTCTCAAACTTTTCTGAAATAGTAAGAGAAAGAACTCTATATGTATTCCTCGTATTCCTCCAAAGTCTGCGGGTTGGAATGGGGAATAAGTGTGAAACACTCATGGGACAAAAGTCACCATCTACCTGAAGCCTCAGCTCCTAAAACTTAATTTTGACATTTCAAGGTTACATTCTATTGTCTAGCACATCAGACTTTGTTTTAAAGTAGAAAACAATGCCAAGGCTTGCGAGTTAAGTTGCATCTTGATCAGTTGTCCCCTGTTCCAGGGACATGTGTCACATTTGGTCTGTTTTTCAAGTAGATCCCACACTACTCATATTTGAGAAGGGGATGTACAATATACAGCCTCAGTTAAGCAGAATGTCACATAGTGGATTGCAAGGGTATGGGTTCACCTCTCATGGGATCTCCTGCTTTTTACAAAGCACATGATGCCAGAAAGAATAGGTGAGCACAAGCAGGTTCACTGAGCCTGTAGGTGCACTGAGAGAAATATTCATCATTCTTCAGCCAAGGTGAGGATGGAGGTAGGTCATCTTTTTCTTCTCCCCAGGAGGACCATGAAAGTCATCCTTCCCTCCATATAACAAGAAGTGTTCCTTTCCTCTCTTATCACAACTGTTTCTTCTCCAACACTGGGAGGGAACTGAAGCAGAAAGCTAGTGATTAAGACGGAGAACACATTGCTCCTTTCCTAATTCGTAATGTTTTCTGACCAACAATGACACGATCTCCACCCAAAAGAACAGTTCGCCACAGGATGAGTACCAGAGCAATGAAACATCACAGAAACTTTACAGACTCAGGTCCTCCTAAAGATGTACCAACTGACAAGACTGGGATTGGAAATCATTGTGTACAGAATGAATGATTCGCATGGCATTGGGTAACTCAATTGTTTGACAAAAACACAAGATAGATTCTTTTCTCACATCTTACACCAAAATACATTCCCAAAGAATTAAAATGTAGATCTGAAAGTAACAACATAAAAGTGTAAGGAGAAATAGGAACCAAAGAGCCACCTCAAATCCCTTCTGCTCCAAGATTAAAATTTATGCAAGATCACAGAGGAATAAAGAATGAATTGCAAGACCTTAAAAATAAAATACTTCTGCAAACTCCAATGGAACACCAATTTAAAAGGAAAATTAAAATATTTTCCATATAAAGTTTTAAATATTGCTTACAAATCAAGAAGCCTATTTAAAAATGGTTTAAGGACAGAAAATTCACAAGAAAATAAATTCAAATGCTCGGATATGAAAAAGTATTCAACTGTACCAAACTTTGTTTTTAACTAAAGAAATACAAATGGGGGGGGTTTAAATCCCTGGGATTGCAAAGATGTGAAATTTATATATAAATAAATTTAAAAAAATACAAATGAGCTGGGTGTGGTGATGCGTGCCTGTAATCCAAGCGCTGGGAGGCAAGAGGCCAGAGATTGCTTGAGTTTGCAGGTTCGAGACTATCCCAGGCAACATAGTGAGACTTGGTCTCGAAAAAGCAGCCAGGTGCAGTGGTGGGGCGGCTGTAATCTCAGCTACCTGGGAGTCTGAGGCTGGGGATCGCTTGAGTCCGCATGATTGGGACTACCCAGGGCAACATAGTGAGACCTAGTCTCAAAAGAAAAAAAAAAGAGAGAGAAGAAATACAAATGAAAAGGTGAAATACCATTTTATCAACATGATTAACACACTTTAGGAAATGACACTATTTATTATAGGCAAGTTTGCTGAGAGTAAATCTGTACAGATTTTCTAGAGGGCCGATTGTTAAAACATATTAAGAGGGAGAAAAAATCTGTGTATTGTTTGACCTGGCAATTCATCTCTGGGGATCTGTCCATAGAAATATTTAAAGGCTGCTGGGAATGACTTAACTGCAAGAGTTTTCATTTCAGGTTTGTATTATTAAGTTTGTATTAAAGTTTGAAACAAGCTACATCTCCATCAATAAGAGCTGGATAAACAATGATAGTGTTGTATAAACAATGATAGTGTTGTATAAAGAATATGTTATAGTTTTTAAAAAATAATAGGTTGGCTAATATATCCTTTCCACAGAAATACTTTTCCTACATATGTAAGTAAGAGGGTGACTTCATTTTTGAAATTTTATTTTTTTATTGATTGCACACACACACATATGTTAATTGCATCATTGTCTACCCCGAGGTTCTCCCATCATCTTGTCACCAGTTCATCATCTTTATCTCTTGTGCCCTCCCCTGCCCCTGATTTTCTGTTGGCAGTTTAAAATTTTTCCTGTCCATTTATTTGTTTTGCTTTCCCTGTATCCCTCACATAAGTGAGACCATCCCATATTTCTCTTTTTCTTTCTGCTTATTTCTGCTAACATGATTCCTTCTAGCTCCAATCATGTTGCTGCGACTGACCTAAGTTTGTCTTTTCTGATTGATGAATAATATTCCATTGTGTATATAGACCAAAAAAAGAATGACTTTAAAACACAGTTTACCAAATGCCATTTTTGAAGGGAAAAAAATGAATGTACAAATATCTGCATCTATACACAGAAAGAATTATGGTAGGATCCCTGCAAGATGAATGGAACTTGGGAGTGTTATTTGTTTATAGCTTCTGATTTCTATGTCATTTAGGGAAAAGAATGAGTAACCAAGGCTGGCAGAGAAACAGCTTCTGAATGACCTGGGTCAGGAGATGGTGACAGGAAGGTAAGCTTGTTCAATGAACACGAAGTAGTTTGCACAGTAACTGACAGGAGGTGTGTTTGTTTTGGACATTTCTTTGAGGGCTCAGGGAATGGTTGAGGAGATTTAGAGAAAGTCCAGGCTTAGAAGGATTCTCCATCCATGTGATTTGTGAGTTTACCTTGTCTCCATAGAAAAATGCTCAGGCCCCAGGCTTGCTTTCATGCCAGTGTAGGGACCTGTGATTCATCCCCTGAAACCCTAATTATAACACTCAAGGTCTGCTATGTACAGAAAAACCCCTGTCATTGTTTCAATTCACTCGCAGGGAGTGTGTACAGCATTGCACTGGCCCAAAGGTGCACTCCTTCAGTGTGGAAGTAACAGCCCAGAAACCATCCCAAAGTGAGGTTTCCAGCCCAGTTTCCAATTGCGCTCGGTGACAAATAAGGTGAACAGGCTGTGTCCCTCCAGAGTTCATATACCGATTCCTCAGAGCTATCACCACGGTAGAAGTTACAGGTCTAAGGCTGTTGCTTTCAATCAAGAAAAGGACCCTAAGTTTGTGTTTTCCATGCCAGTTGCCAAGGCCTAGCAGAGGGAGGGGAGCAGTGTATGTAATTGCAAACCTCTCATTTATCAGCTTTGACTGCTTTTGTGTCACTACATTACGTGCACCATTTAGCCGGTTAATCTCCTGTACCTCTTAAAAGTGCAGTCATTACACGGAGAATTGACCTAGACCTGGCAAGAGATGATGAAGGAGCAGCAAAGTTCCATCTATCTTCTAAAGCTCTCTGGAGAACTGTTTACTGACCTCATTCAAGCTCAAAATAAGGGCCCCCAAGAACCTAAACTGAAAAAACTGAGGGTTTTTTCATGAGAATTCAATATTTTTGCCAAGAATTTCAGCTCTTAAAAATGAAACAAAAAATAGACTAAAAGCGAACAACAAGCAAAATCTCCCATATAAACAGGGTTTATCTTGGTCCAAATGCTATAGTGGCATCTAATGGACACCACAGTGTATTGGGAGGTTTTTGAACTTTGAGACTTAAAGAAACTATCAGGAAGTTATTCAGCAGCCTTTGCTAGAAATTACAATGTCATGCATCATCCAAGTCAGAAATGCCATTACTATAACAGCTTAGGCAAATGCAGTTACACAAGTAAACTAGTTATATACCAGGGCTTCTGAGAACACTATTAAATGGGAAACCTGTTCTTTAATTTGATTTAGTGATTAAACAGGTTTTTTGGTATGAAAAAAAAATCATTATGAAGGAAAATAATCTTAAAAATAATTTTTCTTTTGGGGGGCCTAGGCATTACTTTGTTTCCTTTTTGGTAAAGTCACATTAACTGGGGCTGCAGATGCAAAAGCAACACTTTAAATGAAAAGACAAGCACTTATAAATCTGTGCTCAAAATTTAAACATCTGAATTAAATGACTTGTGAGGAAAATAAGGAACTATCAAACCAACTCAAAAACTTGAAATTGGAACCAATTACTAAAAAAGGCCCAGACGCTTCATAAGCAATTTCTTTCAAGCATTCACAGAATCGCTGGTTTCCTTGACGTTTCAACTATTCCAGAGCATTGAACAGATGGAATGTTTCAAAATTTATTTTCTAAAGCTGACATAATGATGATAGCAAAATCCAAAAAACAAAACAAGACCCCCAAATACTGCAGAATGAATGGAATCTAGCAGCACATTCAGAGACCAAGACCACATAGCTGTGAAGGGTTCATGTAAGGGATTTAACAATTGCTCTCCCCAAATCCAATTACTAGCCTCAGAACAACGAAAATATATACTTTATCTCACCAGCTTTAAAAGACAAAGCAAAATGGCAAGTCTTCAGTAGATTATGATGCTAAGTACATTTTATTAACATGGTAAAATATCTATCTATCTATCTATCTATCTATCTATCTATCTATCTATCTATCTATCTATCTATCTATCTACCTACCTACCTATTATCTATCTATCCATTCATGCCACATCTAAATAACCAAAAATCCAGCCTCACACCTCACTGTTAAATGTTAGAAACATTATCAGTAAGTCAAAAGAAATGCAGCACATTTATTGTCTTTTAAAAACTGCTATTCTTAAATTTTTGTAAGAAGACATAATGAGATAGAAACAATAAAAAGGAAGGAGGCAAACTGTCATATTCAAGACTGTATGATCATCCTGTGGAGAATTTTCATTGAGTTTTTCAATGCCAGCAATAAACAATGAGGAAAAAGATGGGGAAAAGCCTCATCCCTAGAACACAAGCTCCAAAGGGAGTTGGTTTCATTCCATGTTGATTCCCCAGCAGCCACAAGTATCTCCAGTTTGGAACGTGTGCTCATTGAATATTGACAGAATAAGTGAATTAACAAATTCACATTAAGGGCAAATATACAAGAGAATGGAACCAAACTGAGATTCTACAAGCAGATTCAAGTAGTTATAAAATGTGGCATATGATAAAAATGGCATTCAAGGAATTGGGGAATAGGACAGATTATTCCACAAATACAATGAAGACTACTAATGGCAAGCATTTAACAAGAATGACATGTGAACTATATCTTGTACCATAGACCAAAATAAACTATAGCTAGAATAGTACGAAAGATGTACATAATCTGTATCTACTAGTACATAATGTATGAGCCCACGACAGAATTAGATGAAAAAAAAATAAGATTTGCCTACCTTAGATAGGGATTATTTTCTAAAAATACACAGTAAAAGTAGAAAACTTAAGGGAAAAGATAGGTTCTGCTACATAAAAATGAAAACCATCAGTTTGTTGAAAAAGCATAAACACAACAGAAAAAGACAATAAATAGGGGAAATCAGGTTTCCTCTGACTAAAGGGAAAAAAAGTACTGACAACGACCTAAAGTTTCATTTTGATAAACTACCAACTTTTTCTAAACCCAATCTGAGCATGTCTGTATATGACCATGATTTAGGACATGCACAATGCAACCGATTCAAATGCTTCAAAAGAATTTACCCAGATTTTTAGAGTTGGTGGAAAGGCAATGTCCTTACTTCAGAAAGGAAGAGCTCTTAAGAGATGGTTCTGGAAGTCTAGATGATTCTACTAGTCATATTTCTGTTTTTCCTTATGTATGAAAGGTTTTCATACTTGATAGCTTATACAGGGTGGGGGCGGGGAAGGGAAGCAAGACAAACCAAAAGTCATGGCAAAAGCACCTCAATTCTCTATCTAGAAGGAACGTTCATTCTATGCTAAAGGCTCAGAGAATGAAGTTCATACCTTAAACTGGGATTTAAAGTATCAAAATGGTAGCAAAACAAGAGCCCATATTTGATGATTTCCCCCAAAGAAAGCATTGTGTTACTCAGCTTAAGTTTGGTACCATGGCTCTGTGCATCCTCCATTGGTAACATACAAGAACACTGGTGACAATCTGGAGATTTCAGCAAGTGTTCTACCCTGGCTGTGATCAGCAAGAACTGGCCCGAGCCTTTAATAATGAATGGTTCACAAATCCATAGCGGCCTTTATAAACATCAGGATGCACTTCAGATAAAATGGAAATGATTGAGCCTGATGTTTTCCTAGCAGCCATTGATCACAGAGCAGTGGTTCTCAAAGCGCCCCTCCCCTTGCCTCTCTGCCAGTGGCATAAGCCACACCTGGGAACCTTGTCAGACATGCAAACCCTCCCACTCCTGCTGGGCAATCTGGTTTACCAAGCCCTCCAGGTGGTTCTGCTTTGATGGCACTGCTGTGGCAGATACTGCAGAGGGCATGGGTGTGAAACCAAGCCTTAGATGCCCAACTCAGTGCGTCAGGCTGTTCTCCCTTTGGTTGATCCAACCTCCACTTCCTTCGCCCGTCCATGTTAGTGGGCAGCCTACAGGAAGGACCTTGTTCAAAATGCCTTCAAAAAGTCCTGGAGAGGAGATTGTTCTCACGGAAAAGTCAGTTATTTCTCATATTTTACCATTGTAACATGAAGCATCATTTACTCCTCTAAAGAAAGCAAGGGACACTGGATATTGACGAAAGGATCACTTTGGAAAAGCAAAGGAGGGAAATGTAGGCTTTCATAGCTACACCCTCAGATTCTGGGGTCAAAGGGAGCCCCCCTGGTGATGAGTGCCCAGGAAGGGAATGGTGTCCTGGTGATGAGTGCCCAGGAAGGGAATGGGCAAAGCTTCACTGCCCACTCTGAAAGCCCTCTCACCACAGGCCCCGCATCCACTGGGAAGCTGATCTATTCCTACCCGCCTTAAAGACACTTCATCTTCTAGGTCTACATCCAGCCCAACTTCCGGGAGCTGTGCATCAGGAAAATCACATTTACTTCTGGATTATAAATCTATTTCTGTATCACAGAATCAATTTGTTTTGTGTGTAATCCTTTATTTTTATAGACTAGAAAGTCTATATCGTTTCTCTCATTTGACTCTGACAACCTGTGATGTGGCTATAGCTTGCTTATTCCCATTTTATACACAATGAAACTGGAATTTAGTGCCGATTTCAATAAACAGCTGGTCACTCAATGTTACGGAGGAAATATAAATGTTTGGATCGAAATTATTTTAATTTGTCATTAAATCCTGAGGTAGGTTTTTAAGTTGGGTGGCATTTTTCTGGTTTAGGAAGGTTGGGGAGACAAGGAAAACAAAATCTCCCAGTTACAGAATTGACACAACCTGAAATGGTCACTGCAATTCTATAGTGTTCAAAAGTAACCATGAGGATGATGATGATGGCACCAAAGCCAAGCTATTACAACCTGCCAGGTACCATTCTATGTTCACCAAATATATTCAATAACCCTGAACACCATGTTACAGTTGGGGAAAAATAAGGCACAGAGAAGGTAAGTAACTTGCCCAAGACAACACATCTTGCTCCCTAAACACAGAAGAGGATGTGGGCAGGGAGATGCCAACCCCCTGTGAGGTTTGACCTGCCAGCCATGGAAATCTGACTTGGGGGAAGGCGCCAGAGGAGCCTGGGTTTCTTTTCCACTAAAATGTTGCCATTGAAGCAATAGTCTCCACACTCTCTGTGCCAAAACATCAATCAACATGCAGGTTCTAAGTAATCGGGAATACCCACTGCGACTCCTAACAACCGGTTCCTTCTCTGGCTGGCCCCACGCATGCGGGGAAGAGATCCAGGTTTTCTGGATTTAGTGCCGAAACACTGGCTGATTTGCCTGGAACTGCCTTCAACTAGCTTTTAAAAAATGAGAGAGGAAAGCAGCTCTGGAAGCTATGTGCAAATGAAAGATGCAATGCACTGATGAGTCTTTGGTCATTTGGTAGAAATTGAGCTGTTAGTAAATGTATAGAACTAAAGGCTTAAAATAAAAAGAAATACAAATAAACAGTAGTCCTCACTGGTTTAAATGATTCCTGCCTTCTTTTTTCTCTACTTCTTCTAATTCTCCTATTTGGGATTGTATGAGGCAGTTTTTACACATTGATCAATCTTTTTCTTTCTTTCTTTTTTTTTTTTTCTTTTGAGACTAGGTCTTGCTATTTTTGCCTGGGGAACCACAGGTTCACAGTACCCGGGGTACCACGAACTCAAGCAATGCCCAGCCTCAGCTTTCCAGGTAGCTGGGATTACAGGCGCATGCCACCACACCCAGCTATTTTTTTGGAACTAGGTCTCACTACGTTGCCCCGAGCAGGACTTGAACCATAAGCCCTGGTCCCCACCGTGACTTTCTAAGCTGCCACTTACAGACATGTGCCACCATGTCTGGCCTGATCAATCTTTTTAAGTTATACTTTTTTTTTCTGAAGGGAAGAAACAAGGATCAAGTTGAAGTTTTTGGTCTCAATGCTGGTTTTCTCTTAGAAGAGAAAAATTATCCAAGGAATGAATGTGGCCTTCACGGGCAAGGATATTATGGGGTGGGGAGTGGGGAGAAGGGGCAACTTTCCAAGGCTTCCTCAAATGTGCTAATCATCATTTCCTACCTCTAATTTTCACTAAATAACCTAAGACCACAGTGAGATCCTAGGAGTCGAACTCCTGTTCGACTAAACCCAATTTAGCAGCAAGCTCCAGGATATTCCACAGAATCTCATTTGAAGGAAAAGTCCCAAACCTGAGAGATGTGTACAGCAGTGATCACAATTAGGTGACTTTTGATATCCAAATTCCTTCCACATTCTTCAGTAACTGGGTCCACCTACTCACTGGGATCCCTGTGTACCTCGCTTTCCTTCTCCATAAAATGGGGGGGTGTGTGATACCTTCTTCCACTAGGTTAGTGAGACCATTCAAATGGGTTACTACACATGGAACACTTAAAGCAATGTCAGGTAAAAGCTCGAATAACATTGGCTATCAAGACTACTATTAGTATTTGCAAAAATCATCACAACATGGACTGCATACAGGAAGCTCTGCCTCCGTGGTGATGTTTTATTGCTTGAAAAAAATCTAATATCAGAGCCCTCATCACTATAAAATAAGAAAGTCGTTCACAATTATGCCACCTGTTGGAGAGTTTCAGGAGAGGGGACAAGTGGCAGCTACGGGTTCTAGCGCTGTTGTGATTTGCCTGCTGCTAGACTGTCCATCATCATTTCACCGGCTGGAGGGCAGGCAGGTCCCTGAACCCCCTGGATGCACACGGAACTTGGCGAGGCTGAGGCTCAGGGCATTGGGGGGGGAGGGAGGACGGGGGACGGGAGGAAGGTTCCATAACGTTTCTCAGACGCTAATAGCTGTCCTCGGGCTTTGGCGAACCATTTGCTTCACGAGGTGAAACTCAGAGGACACACTGCACAATTCATTTCGAGAAGCTGCAGCGATCACCAGGACCCCTGGGCCGTTCCTCTGCCATCTCAGCACCAGGAAGCGACGGCCCAGCGCCGGGCAGGAGCGGGCTTGGCCGCGCAGGGCTCTGTGTCCCTCGCCGCGCACTGACCGTCCCGTGAACTTGACCGCTGACAAACACCTTCCGCAGCGTGCACCCGAATTCGCGGGGTGACGCTTCCTCGCCCACGCCCCTCTCCCCGGCCCCCTTCCGAGGGCAAACTCAAAGGATATTGGCAACTCTCGGTCTAGGGTTTCCTCCGCGGACACTCACACCCCTTCTCTCCGGGAAGTTAATCAAAGGAACAAAGAATCCGTACAAAACCCCCAAACCTACCCTAAAGCTCAAGGGCTCTTCAAGTTCAAGCTCGAAAGCGCCGCGCTAAACGCCCACGATTGCCCCCCGCGGGGGGCCGTGCGGGCGCGGGGTGGGCGCGAAAAGGCAGCTAGGGTCGCGGAGCGAAGGACGCGGGTGACCCGCTCCGCGTCTACGCGCTCCGGGCGCGGGTGTAGACAGGCGCAGCCAGGTAAGCAGGTAGGTGCGGGCATGAGGACGAACCCCCGCCGCGGAGGATTAAAGTTCAAGCGCGTCCACACACCGCTGCCCTTCCCAGGCGAGGTTCTCACGCGCGGCCGCGCCGGCCCCCGCCCGGGCAAAGCCCGGGTGTTCGACGGTCTCCGTCTTGGGGATGGGCGCCCCGATCTCTAGGAAGCCCGAGTGACTCCCAGAGCCGCCCAGTCTCCCAGCCCTGGGAAGCATGAGCCGCCCTCCACTTTCCCAGGCGGGCGCACGGATCCCCGGGAGAGAGAAATGGCAGGGCAGGCGGCAGCGGGGCGCCGCGGGGTGCCACGGGGGGTCGCGGGGTCCGCGGGGGCGCGAGGGTCCGCGGGGCGCCACGGGGGGCGCGGGGGGCGCCGGGGGCCGCGGGGCGCCGCGGGGGGCGCGGGGGGTGCACGCCGCGCTGCAGGCGGCTCACTTACCCAGCGCGAGCAGGGCGAGTTGTCCAGCCGAGGTGACCATTTTACGGGCGGCGGGCAGCAGGAGCTCCACCTCCTGCCTACCTGCGGTGCCCGAGTGGCGGCGCGGCGCCGCGGCGCGGGGGAAAAAGGCGCCGGCGAGGCAGGGCCAGCCCCCGGCGCGGGCGGGCGGGCGGAGGGAGGACCGAGCGCCTCGGCGCTGAGCTGGGGCTCGCCCTGCGCGCCGCCGGCCGGGCGGAAATGGGAAGGCGGTTACTGTCACCTCTCCGCCACTCGGCGCCCGGGGCGCGGAGGACCACCCTCCCGCCCCAGTGGGGTACCCCCTCCGGGCACCGGGCGGGGGCTCGGGGCTCGGGGCGGGGACGCCGCGCGCGCCCAGGAGGGCGCGGGCGACGGGGCGGGGCGACCGGGGCTTCTCGGAGCCCGCCGCGCCGGCCGGCACCCAGGCTGACGGGAGGCAGGAAGCGCCCGACGCGAGACACCACCCTCGGACGGGCAGGGCAGCGGCGCCGCAGGCCCCGGCGCGCGGGGACCGCCGAGCGCGAGCGGCCCCGCGCAGTGGCGGCTTCCAGGCTCTAGGCGGCGCAGCGGAGCCGCCTGCTCGCGGGTCACCTGCGCCACCTCCGCGGCCAGGGTCAGTCCCCGGCTGGGGACCGGGGACCCGCCCGGAAGGAGACGCGCGCCCTTCTTGGGGCCGCCTGCCAAGACTTGACCCAAGAACGGCGCGCCCCAGGATCAAGGGGAGGATCTGTTAGGCCGGGGTCCCTCGTGGCCCTGCCGGCGGAGAGCTCCCGGTGGCCTCAGCACCCCGAGGTCCCTTCGGGCGCTTTGTTCATATCTGGTCGCAAATCTGGCCTGGGGCTGTACGGAAAGGGGACTTCTGTCTACCTGGCTCGTGGCCGCCCACCAGGGTACCCTCCCCTGGGCCACCCCACAGCGGACAGCTGAGGCCAAGGCCGAGCGGGACGCACACCTTCGGGGCCCAGAGGTCCGAGGGATCACCTGGGGGCCCTTGGAGAGGCTGGCCTGGAGTTGACCCCTGGGGCTGGAATCCGGGAACGTTGAGGGCACAGAGGAAAACGTTCTGGCCAGGGAACGGAGGAACCCCAGCTTCCTTGGCAAGCCAGGGTAGGGCCCTGAGCATCATCCGGGGGCCTGCCTTGCCCCACCAGGCTGACTAGTCATGCTCTCCAGGTACCCGGAGCTCAAGGACCTACTCTTCCCCTGACTCCTCCCGCCTCCTTCTCAGAAGACCCCTGCTTCGCTGGGCAGTTGGGTGTTGGGAAACATCTCGACGTTTTCTTAGTTCAAAGCTCAGACTCTCGGGGTTGACTTTTTTAAAGTTTGTTCCATTTTTTGATTTGATTTGATTTGATGTTTAGAGACTAGGTTTCACTATGTTGCCCCGGGGTAGTCCTGAAGCCAGGAACTCCAGTGATCCCTAGCCTCAGCCTCTCAGGTAGCTGGGATTACAGGCGTGTGCCACCATGCCTGGCTATTTTTCTTTTTTTCGAGACTAGGTCTCACTTATGTTGCCCGGGGTAGTCTTGAACCTACGGACTCAAGTGATTCCTAGCCTCTGCCTCCTGAGTGGCTGGGATTACTGGTGCACACCACGGAGCCAGGTCCTAGTTTGTTTCATTTTTAACCTTCATGGCGGCAACATTGAGTTATAAAACTGTACATGTTTTCGGGATATAGGTTCACACCTCTACAAACCTATGTTATCACCCCCCCCAAAGTGTGGGTCGTATTCCACCACAGTTCCTTGCTCCCTCTTAGACTCTAAGCTTGCTTCCTAAGAGCTGACAGTGCTAGTTTTAAGAGAGGCAGCAGCAGATCTTTAGCAAGAAGCGCCAGCATAGAAAGAGATTTTGAAAACCGTGTAAATTCCCATTGAGAAGCCATTCCTTCTCACACATCTGTCAGAGGACTTGTTTTTGATGCCCCAGGCTCAGCAGTGGGGCTTTATGGTGAATCCTGGGGTATATCTTTCCCATGTCCCCACCCATGCTTGTCAAGCTACACACATACTCTCTTTAATAAATGACCCTCTTACTCTCTTCCATATCTGTGCCTAGCTCCCTCAGACTGCTCTGTCTCCCTAGATGAGTCTGCCAGGACTGTAGGAAGCTATTAATCAGGAGTTTTCCATATGCTTATCCTGTTCTCCAGAACCCTGGATGAAGGCTAGAGCATGAACTTGCCACCTTGTTTCCTACTGGGACACGTACTTCAAGTTCACCGTGGCTGTCCAAGCTGGCATGGCCAGGGTCAGTCATTTCCTCTCCTCTACCCACTGCCTACACACAAAGTTGGTGTGGAAGGAAGTAGCAGTAGAATCAAGCCAATGAGTTTGTTCCCTTAAGGACTGGAAAATCTTTTTAATCAAGAGATAATTTGTCATCTTGCAAACTAAAGCATACCCAAATCAAAGTACATTCTAATACTTGGAAATCATTAGTTCTCCCACAACATTTTCAAGAGCCAGTTCATATCTATCATTTTTGTAAATTTCCAATAATGGGCTTAAGTAAAATAGGTAATCAGGGTGTTTGGGTTTTGTTTTGTTTTTAAACATCGATGCTAATTTTGTATAAACTGAACTGAAAGAATTTTTGAACATTTATATTTATAGATGTAAGAGGAAACCTAATATCCTGAAATGTTAAAACTCTACCCCTGGCATCTTACATAGCTCATTAAGTCTTCACAGTCTGATCAGAGAGACACCATCCTGCTTTCATAGGGAAACACTTGAGACCTAGAGAATTAGTAGCTTGCCCAGTTATACTCAGCAAGTAGCAAAGCCTGATTTTGAAGGAAAAGGAGCTGGCTTCAGGCTTATATGTTTACTTCTCTGCTACATGGTTTTAGTTTCCACATTTTTGGATAGGATAATACTCGTGAATTGGGTTGATGTGAGGACTAAATGCAAGAGTTTGTCTTTAAGAATTTAGCACGGGCTGGGCATGGTGGTGCGTACCTGTAGTCCAAGCACTGGGAGTCAAGAGGCCTGGGACTCGCTTGAGTTCGTGGGTTCGAGACTACCCCAGGCAACATAGTGAGACCTGGTCTTGAAAAAGCTGCTGGGTGGGGTGGCAGACACCTGCAATCCCAGTTAGCTGGAGAGATGAGGCTGGGGATCGCTTAAGATAGCTTGATTTAGTCTCAAAAAGAAAAGAAAAGAAAAAGAAAAAAGAAAAAGAATTTAGGATAGTATTGGATACTAACAAATCTAGCTATTATTTAAAGAACTCCCTCAGTGGACATACCCTTCCTTCTCTTAGCTTCTACCATTATCTTTGTTTGTTTTTGTTTTTCAGAATCTAGTTTTTTCGTACTTTCTTTTTAAAAATTGATTGCACGCACACACATATAACATTATTGTCTACCCTGAGATTCTTCTACCACCTTATCACCCACGAACCATCTTAATCTCTTTTCACCATTATTTCATCATTCCATAGCAGTTCCTTTGCTCGTGCCCGCGTGTATGTGGAAACCATTTCACAGGTGAATTGGAAGCCATGAATTTGCATCTCAGTATGTGGTATGAGAAGATTGAGGGGGAAAGAAATGACAGAATGTGACTCAGAACAAAGAGATCATTTCCCAAAATGTGTGGTGTGGTGTTTTGTATTCCAGCACTCTGGAACTCATTGCTTTGCAGACTAGGTAAGATGCCAGCTGTGGCCCCTGGAAGCTACTGGAATTGTAGGAGCCCCTTCACCTACATGCCTTGTTGCCATCTCCCTTGACCACAGAAGGTCCTGCTTCCATGTCTGTGTGCAGTCTGATAGCACGTGGCTGTCCTACTGGAATACACAGGGGCTGCCTTTATTCCACTTGCTTTAGCACTGGTGGAGTCAAGGGCTGTAACCTTTGGTAGCACGCTGGTCACCATCTCCCCTCCTCGAGAACTGCTACTCATGGGCCAGTAGAACCCCACTGCTGGTTTTCCCTTTCTTTTCTCCCACATGCTGATGATAGTGTGTGTTTATTTATTTTTAATTTTTAATTTTTTTTTATTATTATTGTAAAGTTTATTCCTGTTGACAATTTAGGCCATAGACATGTACATTGAAAATTCCATAAAAGGGGTGAGTATGTGGGGGGTTAGGAGAGGTGGAGATGGGAGGGACTGGTCAGGGAGGGAAGGTGGTGGGTGGTCCCCAGGGAATACAAAGATGTGAAACACATATATAAAAAAATAAATTAATTAAGAAAAAAAAGGAATCAGTACAGTTTCCACGCTGGGGAGAAGCAGCTCTCCTGCCTGCCTGGCACTATGCAGATGGCTCTCTTTTTCTTTCTCCATTCCCTAATAACCCTGTCCCTTTTTTTTCTTAAATTTAATTTAAATTTTTTAAAATTTGCATATATATGTATAATTATATTTATATTACATTAGTTCATTATTGTGTACCTCAGGCTTTCCCACTTCACTAGCATTTGTTAACCATCCTGATCTTTTGTGCTCTTCACCTCCCCTACCTTCTTCCCCCTCCTCCTCTCTTGCTCCATAGTTCAGTCCCATTGGTTGTTTTCATTCTTTCTTATTCATTTGTTTTTCCCTATATCCATCATATAAGTGAGACCGTCCTGTACTTCTCTTTTTCTTTTTGACTTATTTCTGCTAATATGAGTCTTTCTAGTTCCATCCACGTTGCTGCAAATGACATGTGTTTGTCTTCCTTGATTGATGCGTAGTATTCCATCATGTATATGTTCCACATTTTTTTTTTATCCAATCATCTGTTTTGGGGCATTTGGTTTGTTTCCAAGTCTTGGCAATTGTAAACAGAGCTGCAATGAACATGCGCGTACAGATGTCCTTTTGAATTAATGTTTTCATGTCCTCTGGGTAGATTCCTAGTAGTGGGATTGCTGGGTCAAATGGTAAGTCCACTTTGAATTGTTTGAGGATACTCCACACAGTCATCCATAGTAGCTGGGCCAGTTTGCACTCCCACCACAGCATAAGAGAGTTCCTTTTTCTCCATATCCGCGCCAACATTTGTTATTGTCTGTTTTATTTTTATGGGCCATTCTTACTGGTGTAAGATGGTATCCCAGTGTGGTTTTAACTTGCATTCCCCTGATTATTAGTGATGTAGAGCATTTTTTCATATGCCTATTAGCCATCTGTATCTCCTCTTTGGTGAAGTGTCTTTTTAGTTCTTCTCCCCATTTTTTGACTGGGTTTATTGATTTGTTTTTGTTGAGCTGTAGGAGCTCTTTGTGGATCTTTGTTATCAGACCCTTGTTACTTATCTGGAGGGCAAAAATTTTCTCCCAGTCGGTTGGGTTTCTTTGTTTATTGTCTCTTTTGCTGAACAGAAACATTTTAGTTTAATATAGTCCCAGCTATTTATGTTTTCCTTCATTTTTTTGCTGGCCATAGTTGTTTCCCCAAATGGATTTCTGAGGTGAAATTCATGAATGGTTTTTCCCTGGTTTTCTTCTATTATTTTATAGTTGCAGGTCTCACTTACAGGTCCTTTATCCATTTTGAGTTAATTTTTGTACAGGGTGTGAGGGTGTTGTCCTAGTCCATTTTTTTTTTTTACAAGTTTTGATCCAGTTTTCCCAGCACCATTTACTGAAGAGGCTATCCTTGTTCCAGGGAATGTCTTTTGCCCCTTTGTCAAAGATTAATTGACTGTATATGTGTGGTTTTATTTCTGGGTATTCAATTCTGATCCATTGGTCTGTTTGTCTGTTTTTGTACCAGTACCATGTTGTTTTAAGTATTATGGCTTTGTAGTATAGTTTGAAGTCTAGAATAGTAATACCTCCATTCTCTCTTCTGTTTGTCAAAAGGGTTTTGGTTATTTGGGGTTTTTTGTTTTTCCATATGAATTTCAGTAATTTTTGTTCTATGTCTTTAAAATATGTCATTGGGACCTTTATTGGGATTGCACTGAATCTGTAGATGCCTTTGGTAGTATGGCCATTTTGATAATGGTGATTTTTCCAATCTATGAACAGGGAATGTCTTTCCATTTTTTAACATCATCTTCTATTTCTTTTAAGAATGTTTTATAGTTTTTTTTGTATAGGTCTTTTATGTCTTTTGTTAGGTTTATTCCCAAGTATTTGGTTTTCTTTGGTGCAATGGTAAATGCGATTTTTAAAAAATTTCTTCTTCTTCTGATTGATTCTTTGCATATTCAAATGCTATTGACTTTTGTGTGTTGATTTTGTATCCAGCTACCTTACTGAATCGGTTTATTATTTCAATCAGCTTTTCTGTCAATTTTTCTGGGTTCTCTACATAGAGTATCATATCATCTGCGAATAATGATAACTTTATTTCTTCTTTCCCTATTTGGATCCCTTTTATGTCTTTCTCTTGCCTTATTGCCCTGGCTAGGACTTCCAGAATTATGTTGAAAAGGAGTGGAGAGAGTGGGCATCCTTGCCTGGTTCCAGACCTTAATTGAAATGGTTTCAGTTTTTCTCCATTGAGGATGATATTTGCTGTGAGTCTGTCATATATAGCTTTTATTATGTTGAGGTATGTTCCTTTTATACCAGTTTTTTCCAGGGCTTTCATCATGAAAGGATGTTGAACTTTATCAAATGCTTTTTCCACATCTATTGATATGATCACATGGTTTTTGTTTTTCTCTTTTTTGATGTGATGGATTATCTTGGTTGATTTTCGGATGTTGAACCATCCCTGTACCCCTGGGATGAATCCCACTTGGTCATGATGGATGATCCTTTTTATGCAATGTTGGATTTGGTCTGCCAGGATTTTGTTTAGAATTTTTGCATCTGTGTTCATTAGGAAGATTGGTCTATAGTTCTCTTTCTTTGCATTATCTTTATTTGGTTTTGGAATTAGTGTAATGTTTGCTTCATAGAAGGTATTTGGTAGCTTTCCTTCTTTCTCAATTTTTTGAAAGAGTTTTAACAGTACTGGTGTTAGTTCCTCTTTGAAACTTTGGTAGAATTCATTTGTGAAACCATTTGGACCTGGGCTCTTGTTTTTAGGGAGGGTTCTGATGACTGCCTCAATTACATTGCTTGTGATTGACCTGTTTTAAATTTTCTATTTCTTCTTTATTCAATTTTGGATGACTGTATTGTTCTAGGAATTTGTCCATCTCTTCCAGGTTGCTGTATTTGTTTGCGTATAGATGTTCATAGTAGTCTCTAATTATCTTTTGGGTTTCTGCTGGGTCTGTTGTAATATCTCCCTTTTCATTTATGATCCTGTTTATTTGAGTTTTCTCTCTTCTTTTCTTTGTAAACCTTGCAAGGGGTTTATCAATTTTTTTAAATTTTTTCAAAGAGCCAACTTTTGGTTTTGTTTATCTTCTTGATGATCTTTTTGGTTTCCATTTCATTAATTTCTGCTTTTATTCTTGTTATTTCTTGTCTTCTGCTGGGTTTTAAATTTTTTTTGATGCTCTTTTTCTAAGTGCTCAAGTTGGGAGACTAGAGTATTTCTTTGGACTGTTTTAATTCTTTTTATTTGGGCCTCTATTGCTATGAACTTTCCTCTTAAAACTGCTTCTGCTGCATTTTGGAACGTTGTGTCATCATTGTCGTTTGCCTCCATGTAGGTTTTAATTTCTTCTTTTATTTCCTCTTTTACCCATTGATCTTCCATAAGCCTGTTGTTCAGTCTCCATGTAGTGTTTACTCTCCTTATTTTCTTTTCATTGTTAATTTCTAATTTGATGCCTTTATGATCACAGAAAAGGTTGCTATTATTTTAATCTTTGTGTATTTGTTCAGGTTTGTCTTGTGGCTTAATATATGATCAATTTTAGAGAATGTACTGTGTACATTTGAAAAGAAAGTGTATTCTTTTCCTTGGGGCTGTAGTGTCCTGTATATATCTATTAGTTCCATTTGGTCTAGCTCTTCCTTTAAAGCTTTTGTTTCTTTGTGTAGCTGCTGTTTTGTTTATCTGTCTTGTTGAGAGTGGAATGTTAAAATCTCCTACCACATATGTACTCTCATCAATATTTGATTTCAGTTCTACTAGTAGTTGTTTTATGAATTTTTGTGCTCCCTCATTAGGTGTGTATATGTTGAGTATTGTTATGTCTTTTTGGTGGATTGACCATTTAACCATTAGGTAGTGGCCGTGTTTATCTTTTGTCACTTTTGTTAATTTGAAGTCTGCTCTGTCTGATACAAGAATGGCAACTCCTGCTTTCTTGTGGGTACTGTTTGCTTGTAGTGTAGTTTTCCAG
>PVHY01004441.1:36461-94308 GCA_004024945.1 Uropsilus gracilis
TTTTTTTTTTTTTTTTTTTTTTTTTTGCTTTATACTTGTTCTTCTTATGGTTTTGATCTGGAAGCCTCTTGCAAAATTTCTTGGAGTGGGAGTTTAGTGGTAGCAAATTTCTGGAGACTTTGCTTGTCAGAAGTTTCTATTTTTTCCTTCATAGAGGAAGGATAGCTTTGCAGGGTAGAGTATTCTTGGCTGGCATTTTTTTCTTGGAGTTTTTTGTAGATGTGACTCCACTCTCTCCTTGCCTGGAGTGTCCCTTCAGAAAAATCTGAGATCAGTCTAATGGTTTTTTTCCTTTGTAGGTTATCTGTTTCTTTTTTCTAGCCATTCTCATTATTTTTTCCTTATCTTGGGTTTTTGGAAGTTTTACAATGATGTGTCTCACTGTGACTTTTCTTTCATTAAAGTAGTTTGGTGTCCTTTTGGCTTCCTGTATGTCTATTTTCATTTCTTCAGATTTGGGAAGTTCTCTATTATTATATTGAAAAGACTTTCAGTTCTTGTGACTCTCTCCTCTCCTTCTGGGATTCCTATTGCTCTTATGTTTCTTTTCTTTAAGGAATCTGACATATCTTTGAGTTTTTCTTCAGTCTTCCTACTTTGTTTTTCTCTCTCTATTTCTGTATCCTCAAGTGTGCTTATTTATTCTTCTATTTCATCTAATCTGCTTCCATGACTTTTTTGTGCATTTTTGAACTCATTTATTGCAATCTTGAGTCTCTTTCAATTTCAATGTTAGGAATTCATTTTCATTCTTCAGTTCATTGTTAGGTTATACATATTGATGCATTCTTTTTTATATGTTTCTACTTCTTCCTTTAGTGCATTAAATGCTTCTATCATTCTGTTGTCCTTTTTTTCTAATTCTTCTTTTATTTGTTGCAGTGCATTTAACATGTTGATGTTGGAATCTTTGAGATACACATCATTTCTTCTATGTTTTCCTTGATGTTTTCTGGAGATTGTCTTTTCTTTGGTGATGATGGATTATTTCCTATTGGACTTGCTTGCATGTCTACAGTTTTTCTCCTTACTGTGTTTTGATTTCTAACTTGTTCTACATATTGAGAAACCATGGATCTAGTGTTGGTCGGCATGCTGGTAGCAATGTTTTCCAGGTTGAAAGTAGATCTGCAGTTTAGTTTAGTGATTTGGGCGCCAGTGACTTCCAGCGTCTCACCTGGGTGGGGGAAGAGTAGGGCGGGTTCCCTCAGGAACCTGGCTGGAGGGGGTGGCTGACTCCCCGGGTCTGTGTTGAAGGCGGCATGGGAATGGGTCCCTCCCAGAGGCCTGATGCTGGTGCCAGTGACTTCCAGCATCTCATCTGGGTGGGGGAAGGGTTGGGAAGATTTCCTCAGGAACCTGGGGGGGGGGTTGGCTGACTCCCTAGGTCTGTGTTGAAGGTGGGCAGGGATGGGTCCCTCCCAGAGGCCTTGACACTGTCTTTCTTCCTTTTCTTTTTTTAATTGATTGCACACATACTCACACACACACACACATTACATCATTGTCTACCCCGAGGTTCTCCCATCACCTTGTCACCAATGAACCTTTTTATCTCTTATGCTTTCCCACTCCCCTGATTTTACTCTCCTCTCCTTCTCTTACTCTATGTTTCAGTTCTGTTGACAGTTTCAAATTTTTCTTGTCCATTTGTTTGTTTTCCCTGTACCCCTCCTATAAGTGAGGCCATCCTTATTTCTCTTTTTCTTGCTAACTTATTTCCACTAACATGATTCCTTCTAGCTCCAACCATGTTGCTGCAAATGACATGTTTGTCTTCTTTGATTGATGAATAATATTCCAATGTGTAGATATACCACTACTTTCTGATCCATTCATCTGTTTGGGTGCATTTGGGTTGTTCCCATATCTTGGCAATTGTAAAGAGTGCTGCAATAAACACCCAGGTACATGTGTCTCTTTAAATTAGTGTTCTTGTGTCTTTTGGGTAGATTCCCAGGAGTGGGATTGCTGGGTCAAATAAGACACTGTCTTTCACTCTGACTTTTGAAGGATCTACATGACCAGGATGGTGTAGAGGTCATTGATGGATTTGGCACATTTCCTAGCAAGGCTTTGTCTTAAGCAGAAGAGCTGCGTAGTGAGTCCTGTTTTTGATTTTGTACCCCCAATGGCCTCAACCATACAGCCACACCATTCTGAGGACTGGGAAGATCACCCCTAGAATTCTCAGCTGTGCTGGGTGGGGGTAGGGGAGGAAGTCCTAGAAATCCTTTGGTAAGTTGACAGAAGTAGGATTATGATGATTAACAGAAGGAAAGGGAGACAGGAAAGAGAAGACTGGACAAGTCAAGGGAGGAGAAATCAACCTGCCTATAAACTCAAATTCTTCCTAAGCTCAGTGGAGAAGGAAAAAATATATAAGGGGAAAGATATGTGACAAAGAAAAATGAAGCCAAATTACTTCAAAATACTTTGGATGGGAATCCAGAAAGGAAGTGTAGAGAGGCAAAGCTCTTCTTGTTCCCCCAAACAGGAGGAAATAATGATGAGAGGAGGGGTTCTACATCCCACAGGTCTATAATGCTGAGATGACTTTGTCTAAGGAGACCATGAAAAGTCAAGAACAGTCTTCCATTCTGTGACAGACTTTCAAACCCTCACCTTGAACTTTCTATCAAGCCTTTCCTCTAAATTCCCATTGAAACAACCAAAGGAAAACAATAATAGGGGTGAATCTATCATTATTCACCACTGAAAGACAAGGCCTCTGTGAGGTGGAGATCCCATCAGTACCCGGTGTTGCTCCCAAGATTGCTTGTAACAAGGGCTATGGGGGTAATCACAGAAAAGAGGGGGAGGGGAGTAAATCTCCATCCTCTTGAAATATCCAGGATGTGCTCAGGTGCTGGGGTGCACACAGGGTAGGGATTCCGCTGAGGAGCTCACAGCTGATGCCTGGCAGAGGGAGAACATTGCCAAGGGAACAGTGATGAAGCCAGCCACCCAGACTTGGTGGTTACCATATGCAAGTGAAAGAAACTTCAACATGAAAGTTGAAGGCTGTGCACTCAAGCTATCCACAGACAACTAGCTCTCAAGAGTTTTCATTCATTCGTTCCATACATGTCCACAACTAGCTATTATGTTCCAGGCACTGTGGTAGGCACTGGGGATCTGGCAGTGAACAACTGAAATGTTCCATGTCAGGTCACCTCTGAAGGGAAAAAAAAATCATACTGATGTTTGCCTTGTAAATACCAAAGACAACAAAGCAATTTCCACAGGATTTTAAGGGGAAATAATTGTGACATAAAACTGTTTCTTACCAAGAATTTCAGACAAACCAGCTATGAAAAAGTTGGATTACCCTCAGTGAAGAAAAAATTTGACAGAAAGTACTCCCGACAAGCAAATAAAGTGAATAACATCAGAGAATGAGTGAAGAATGAAAGGAGTAATATATAGTATCAGAGTTCCTCCTGACTTTCATTTGATCATGGCACTTGCTGTTGGATGACAATAGGATGAACATTTTCCTTTCCTTCCTATTAATAGAACTCCAGTTTTTGTGTGATTGACAGCAGGCTCTGACCCAGGAGATAATGCAAGACATTTCTCCTAGAGATTGGCAGGGGATGATCTTGTGCCAAGAGCTAAAAAATGAAGAAAGGTCTTCTTCTTTGGGGGAGGAGTTTGCTTCTTGATCAAAGGAGGTGGTGAGAGGTAGCCTGACTTCCTTCTTAAAGATGGTTGTTCAATGATGAACTATCTGGAGGGTGGCATCCATTTTGTGTGAGGTAGATGTGGTAACCACTACACTATGGAAACTGACATGGCATCCACTTTGTGACGACAGGAGGAAGGAATCTGAAGGATGCCCACCGACACCTTGATGATAAAAAACTGCAGAATTGGGCCTAGATCTGCCTCCCCTCCCTTGCTCTATATGGATTAATGATAGTCTGGTATGTGAAGCTGAAGGTATGGTTGGAAATTTAATAAAGCTGTTGAAGATCATTTCTGAAACAAAACATGTATGTACATGGATTTAGGAGTTTAGATGAAATAACAATAATCTAAATCTAAAGTCCAGATTGCTATTATAAAATCTAGGAGGGTAGAGTGGCACAAGAGAAGGGAAAGTCATGTGCTTATTTTTCATCTCTCACTGGAGAGAATTAATAGTTACTGTAAAATTCTTTGACAGATAAATTAATTTTTAAAATTTAAGGCTAATTAATAAGTGAATAAAAATGGAACATGTAAATACACATTACCAGAGGGAAATAAGAAAAAAAGGGAGAGAAAGAGGGATGTGGAGAGGAGAGAGAGAGGAGAGAGAAGAATTAAAGTAATAAAGAAGATAAAACCAGAAAAAGTTCAAAAGGTATAAGATCCAGAAAGCAAGTGTGTGTGTGTGTGTGTGTGTGTGTGTGTGTGATGGCAATCAAATATGTACACACTTATTTGTGTTCCCACTAATCAAGAATAGTTTTAGCTACTCTTTAAAGTAAAAAATCCGCTGGGCAACTGTAGTCCAAGAGCTGGGAGGCAAGAGGCCTGGGATCTCTTGAGTTCGTGGGTTTGAGACTACCCCGGGCAACATAGCGAGACCTGGTCTTGAAAACGCAGCTGGGCACAGTGGTGGGTGCCTGTAATCCCAGATACCTGGGAGGCTAACGCTGGGCTTCACTTGAGTCCCCGGGATCGGGAATATCCTGCGCAACATAGCGGAACCTAGTCTCAAAAAAAAAAAAAAAAAAAAAAAAAAAAAAAAAAAAAAAAAAAAAAAAAAAAAAAAAAAAAAAAAAAAAAAAAAAAAAAAAAAAAAAAAAAAAGCAAAATCCAATCGGAGCAATCAGATCATTTTAAGAAATATAACTAACAGAGATACAAAAAACAAAATCAACTATTCTGTAAATGCAAACCGGTAGCAACCCAGTAAAGTTATGAGAAAACCAAAATACTCAGGGAAAAAGAATAAGTATAACAGGATTGTTTTTGGCCAAAACTGTAGAAAGGTAAAAAGAACTACAGGCAAATAATAATCCCTTTTTTTGAAGTTGGCTATCACATCACAACCTTCAGTGAAGTATAAATGTCCTGCTGGGTTGTTGTCTAGTCCCTTCCACACTTGCATTATTATTATATTATTGGGTTTGGCCATGTGTCTTGCTTAGGTCGATGAGACTTCAGTAAACAGAACCATACAAGGAGAGACTTAAATAATTCTTGTACATCAGGGCTCTCCCTCTTGGAATGTTGCTGTTATTATAGGCAGTAGTCCAGTCTAACCCATTGGTGGATGAGAGGACTTATGGAGCAGAGATGAGCTACCTTCCTGAGTCTAGCCCACATTAGTATGCCAGCTGAACTGAGCTGTAAGTGTAAATCCAGTCAACTTACAGAATCATGGGAGAATAAAATGTCATTGTCTATAACCACTAAACTTTGAGATGGATTTTTATGCAGCAACCAATAAAGCATACACTTGGTGAAATGTGAGCATCTGTATGGCATCTCAAAAGGATAAAATTAAGTTATGTGCATTTAAATATTTATCTAATATAAATAATTTAATATATACATCAAGATTTTATATTCTACAAATATAAATACATTCATTTCAAATATCCTTACAAAGTTTTAAAGAAATTATCACATGCTGACTCTCAAATGAAATCTTCATAAATTCCAAGAAGAAAAAACTTTTTAGGTTAGTCACCAAAATACAATTTGATTAGAACTTAATAACAATAGGACAGCTTAAATATACAACCAGTTGGAAATAAATTTTCTTTTTTTCTTGAATTACTCTTGGATCCAAGGAAAAATAAAAATTCTGCTACAAAAATATCATCAGAACAAAATAAAAATGTTTGGAATACAGTCAAAGTTATGCAAAGAAAGAGATGTGGTCATAAGTATTCTTTTATTATTAGGGATAATAAAACTAACTAAAGTAATAATTTAGGAGAAATAGAAAAATACAATAATGAAATAGGAGGAAAGTAATAATGTGGCATCACAAAGCAAAAATTAAGGAATTAGGAAAGGCAAAACCTGAAAAATAAATGCAAGAGTATCTTTAGAAAGAAATACAAAAAGATGGCAAGACAAATCATGAAGAGTGAAGAGAAAATTAAAAATGTATGGTGTTGGGAATAAGAAATGGAATAAAATATATGTGGAAAAATTTTAATTATGAGAAAATGTCTATTGAGTTCACTGTAAATGAATTTGAAAAATCCCTTTAAAACCAATAATTTTTCTAGGAAAATATAATTACCAAATTAACTCTAAGAAATAGAAACTTGAATAGACTAATAATTAGAGAAGAAATGGAAAAGTTGTTAAATACCTCACAAAAAATGCTAGTCCACAGTTATAAAGTATTTCTTTTAGTTCTCAAAGAATATATGTTTTTATTTTAAAATTCTTCTAGAACATAAAAGAAAATGGAAATTGTCTCAATTCAGTTTTTTAAATGAAGTGGCCATGATATCCCAAATTAGTAAAAGTGAAAAATAACTACAGACCAATTTGACAGAAGAGCACAGAAAAAGAAAGGTAAAAACAATGGTATCAAATGAAATTCAATCGTTAAAATAATACAATATGATCAAGTAGAGCTTATTTTGGTAGTTCAGTAATATTTTATGAACATAGTCATATAAAATTCAAAGATAAAAAATTTAACTATATAGTTGCTGGAAAGGTTTTAGTTAACTAGAAGCAGCTTATTTCTTAATGAAAGGAATATTCATGTTAACTCAGTACTGAAAAGATTCTTTACATTAAAACATTACATTAATACATTTAAAACATTTTCATTCAAATCAGGAACCAAGCAGTTGCTAATCTAACCACTATTGTCTAACCTCTGTGCAATTTTATTTGGTGAAGAATCTTAAGATTTTTGAAACTCATTTTATCTGATCTTTTCCAATGATTTTAAATAATACTTTATTATACCCTATATGTACTTATGTATGTGGTCCTATTCACACCCCCAGATTTAGATTCTGTACTAATGACTTGCTTGTCTTGATATATTCCCCAGTTCACAGAGTTTTGCATTAATTCCTACATTCTTCTGCCTATTTAAAATCACTCTTTCTGTCTCTCTTTCACACACACACACACACATACACACACGCATCTGCAGCTATATTATAGGCTGTTTCCTACACTGGGTATTTTTCCCCAAAAGAGTGAAGTGAATATAAAATCATTGGTTTCTGGGTCACACATACCTTGGAGAATCTCATGCAAACTATAAATGATCTTCCTCATCGCTGCATATGTCTATGCGTGTACCCAGACCTGTATTGAATTATGCACATTGTCATAGCATTTACAGACTTTTAGAAGTTTATACTTGGATCCAAGATTAATACGATCTGAAATAAATATTCATCTATATTCCCCCCACCCACTTTTGTATTTACTTCTTTAATCACGTTGATTTTTTTTTTTTTAGGTTATGATATAATCTATCCCTAAAACATTTACACTATGACCCAGATGTTGTCCCTCTCCAACCAGTATATTAATATAGGTGTATAGAGAGAAAGAAGGTTGCAGATATACCAAAATGGTTCAACTTATGCCTGGAAGATAAAATCGAGTGATTCTTTGGCGATTTTCTTTATTTACATGTTTCCGCAATGCATTACTTCATTATTTTATTTTTTTATTTTGTAATCTTCATGCAATATTGGTCACATTTGTATGGTTGTATTGCACCCCTTATTCCCTGCCCCACCCATCTTTCCCCTTTCCCCACTCTGGTTACTCCAACTCCTCTTGCTGCAAGCCATTGGCCCATGTGTGGCCCACTGGGCTTTTCTTTTTCTAGAACTATGTCCTTTACTTCCTGGGTGTGGACTTGGCACTCTTGGACAGCAACAGATGAGGCTGCTTGGGTCTCCAGGAGTAACTGAGGCGCATAGTCAGGCCAAACACATTGGGAACTTGTAGGGCAGATACATGGTGATTTGTCACTTGTTGATGGTTCTGTGCTGTACAGTTCTGATATCTGGGTTTGGGAATCCAACTCCCAACCGAGGCAGTGGAGGTGTCCCCTGCTGGGGACAGACTTCCCCAGGTGGTGGGCCCAGCCTCCTCTCCTCCCTCCTGTAAGCAGTTCTGCCTTTGCATAGTAAGAAACAAACTGAGTTCTTCCAGAAGGAAAAGCAGTCAGGGCAGTTTGGCTGACCCAGGGCTGCCCAGAATGAGGGAGGAGAGGGCTTGTCTTCTTCTTTCAAGACAGAGACGATTCGGGGCTCAGGGAGAAGCTGAGCATGTGTCCTAGGCGGCTGCTCTGGCATGGGCGGGCATCCGAGGTGGCAGGGCCCATCTCTGTGTCAGGACACAGGGGCCTCAGTGTGTGCTAGGCCTGTGATGGCCCATACCGCACTCCGCGAACAAGGGCCCTGTGTTTGCTACTGTCCAACACAAAGGACAGAGGTCCCCTGTTTACTTTGGATTAGGAACGTTCAAATGAGGGACAGCAAAAACATTTGAGTTTGCCCTCTTTTCAGTTTCATACAAAAAACCAAATTGTAGTGAGTCGGGGATGTTTTGGCATCTTCCCTGAATAAAAACCAATCCGATTAGATTGCTGAGGGAGTCTTAAACAACGTCCCTTGTTTATTATTTCATTATTATGTTTTTATATTTATGGCTTAAAGGCTAAGACGTAGCAGTGACTGATGGGGCTCCTGAATTGTCTATTCATTTCCCAGGAAACGCTGCATTCTTAGTACCTTGGTCAGCTGGCTCAAGTGACCTTTGACCTTTTTCAAAAAGCTCATCAGTATAGCCTGGCAACACCGGATATTCATGGCCCTGACTCCTTTTCCCTCCCTTCTGCTCAACTTTCTACATCTTGGAATACTCTTTTCCTTTCAGGCGCTAATTCAAACCCCTACCTCTTAGAAAATTAGACCTACAAAGGGATAGAAGTATAATCAATTTTAAGAGTCTTAAAATCATAGAAATCAAGAAAGACTGTGCCAAAGACACTTGAAGACCATGGTGGCAAGGTAGAAATTGCATAGATTTTTGTGGTTTCTGGGATTTAAGCTTACCTCTGGCACTCATCAACCCAGGACAACTTAAGGATTGTCTATTTCCTTAACTACAAAATAGGGATAACATCTCACACGGTGAGCCATTAATGAAAATTAAGTGAGAGGATGTGTGTTAAGGGCGTAAGCCAGAGCCTGATGCCTGGAAGCCTTACACATGGTGACTCTCCTGTGGTGACTCGTAGCTCTCACCATTTTATATGGAATAGTAGTTAGCTTTTGCCCAAGTCAGAAAGATGGGGTAAAATGGGACATGTGTAAGAGTGACAAAGCACAGCTCACAGGGAAGAGATACTTTGTCTGATACTGACTGACTTGTTCCTGAGTAGCTCCCTGATATCAGTAGTTATCAGAGGGGCAGACATAGAAATCTCGGGGAAGGGCTTTTTGCACTCAACTTCTGACCCTGCCCTGGGAGTCTGGTGGACTCTTGCAGAAGTGTGGAGAAGGACCACCTGTGATGAGAGGTGTCCCCATGGACTGTGGAATGCTGATGAGTATTCTGGCAAGGAAAGGAAACCCCTATTTTATACCCATGTTTTCATCCTCTGCCCTGCCAAATCAAACCCATTCATCACTGACATCATTAGAGGCAAATACAGGAAGTGACATTCGCTTGTCATCTTCCAGATCCTCAGATCTTGTCATCTTCCAGATCCTCATTTGTTAGCTCTTTGAGGGATGCTCTTAAAAGTTGAACCTCTGAGGACCTGACATAAAGCAGTAGAATGACTCCTTTTAATCATTATGTTTTTATTGACCACTGACCAACCACAAGAAAAATGATCGTCTTGAGATAGAACAGAGCTATCTGTTGAGGAAAATTGCTAGAACTTGTCATTCCCTTGGACAACACACAATTCCAGGTTCCAATGGAAATAAGCAATTGTACCTAAAGCAGGTAGATGAGCTATTTCTAGAGCAGAAGTAATTACTCTGAGAAATAATCAGAAAACCCAAGTCAGTAATACCTTCTTTGGAGATCTGAGTCGTAGGATAGGGGCAGTTTCTTGAGCTGACAGGGACTTTAACTTCTGGTGCTTCCTCATCACCTCCCCTGTGTCTGCTCTCTCCTTGCTGCCTCTCATGCCCCTTACCCTGCCTCTCTTCTGCTCATCTCTTCTTTCCCCTTTTCCCTTATGTTCTACCTCTTTAATGTTATTTCTTGGTTTACTAGCAACATTATAAATTAAGTGCCCAAATGATATTTAATTTTAATGTTGAGGTTTTATATTTTGTCCTTAGTGTGTTGACAATTAATCTTTTTTAGTTAAAGGTGATTTTTTTAAACTGAATCGTTTGATCTCAGGAAAAACCAGAGTATAATTTTATATTTTTTTGAACGAAAGGATCTAAATTTTCTTGGCCTTTCTTTGGAGGTGATTTACTTAATGTTTCCCTCCTTCTAGTGTGTCTATTGTTCTAAATTAAAGATAAAAGCAACTAAAATCCTCTTATTTCTATCCTGGTCAGAACAATACTTTGTCCTATCAATTCTACTTTTTACTTTTAGATAAATGAAGCTCTCCTCTGGTTTTTAATTTTTTTCTTTCTTCTCAGTGCTCTTAGAACCTTGATGGCATAAGTTTGCAAATATAGCTGAGAACAGCTCAGCAGTATGTGGGTTTTACCCATGACCCAGCCTTAACCTGGATCCTATAACCACACCCCAGGTCCAAGAGCAAAGGACCAGCTTTTCAGTGTTTCTTACCTGGTCCTTGACTTTAGTATCACTGAGGATCTGGCCAGCCTGTTATCAAAGGGCTCCTGATGCCAGAGAAGAGTCAGCCAAATGACCTGCCTCTCCAGTTGTGTAAGACTTTGGAATTCCCCTAGGTGGGACTTCCTACATGGGTTAATTCTGTGGTATTGCTGTTGGAGCACCCTGGCTAAGATGACCAACATTTCCCTCTCACTCTGTCACTTACAGCCTCTGAACTATTATCTCACTTGATTCTTACATGAACCCTGTGAGGTGAAGCTACTGAGAGATTTCCATTGTACATCTGTGAAAACATAGACCTTGAGAGACTAAGTGATTTGTTCGGGGTCACACAGCCAGGAGTGTTAGAGTCTGAATCTGAGGTCTGGCCTCTGCACTTGAAATCAGGTGTTGGCACAGAGCAGGTTCGGGAAACATTTGTTCCTCCTATTCCACTTGCTATAGTGAAATGAAAGTCACTGTTTCTCTCCTGTAGGTCCTTATCTCCAGGTAAGGACATCATACCATCAGCACATGTGGTAATGAGAAATTAGATAGTTATATTGTGATATTTATATTATTCAGATTTCATAGCTTCCTTGGCCTCTGAGTTTTTCCTTCCTTGGGCAGCTCAGCTATGAGATTGTTATTTTAGTATTGTCCACATGAAGACAAAAGAAATCACACATACCTATCCCTCTCCCCAATCCCCCCCCTCTGCCATTTCTTACAGAAAGTAACAGCCAGAATCATTATTACAAGATAGTAGAAATGTCAGCTGCCTGGTTCATGAAAAACTGGGCCCTCGACCATAGTAGTCCTCAGGGTAGTGGAGAGGGTAAGCTAAACAGTCATTTCGGATATAACTGAGAGGTCGTCTTGTGTTTAATGACAGTGGAGTTGGTACAATTAGGACTGAAGCTAAAACTTGAAACCAAGTTAGAGAAGATGATGGAAGGATGTAGAAGGGCTGTTGAAGATGTAAAACATGGCTGCATTGTTTATGGAGGCCTGAACTTGTGAAGGTTGAAAACTATAATGTTTCCCATTTGTTCTGCATTTCAATTCTGAAAAGAAAGTTGGTTTTGCCCACTTATTTTCTTTTAAATTTGAAAAGTGAAAAAAAAAAGACCAATTTTTTGAAACTACTTGGAACATAATAGCCAAAAGAAGCACAAAAGGAACTAGAAGAAGAACCTGGTGACTAAGAGAATGAAGAATGATAAGAATGCTCTTCCTTTGGGAGGAGTTCTACCTGTGTAGATCTTAAACACAGGAATCTTAACACCAAACATGTTCTCGCATGTGTGCTGAGGGTGAATGATTTTAAAGAAATTAAAGTCAGGACAAAGAAGAGCCCGGAACATGTTTAAAAACTGATCATTCTAAACAACTGAAAATTTGGGAGACATCTCTGAATTCCCTGATTCTCACAGAAATTGACTGAAAAGTGTGAACCTTGCCTTGGGAATGTCTCCAAATGTCTTAAGAAGGTAAGAAGTATTTAAGCAACCATAGTCATCTAGAGATGCTCCCAATTAAGATGACAGCCTTCTAATATTAATAAATATCCTTATAAATATAAATGTCCTGTAACAATATTTATTATTGCATTCTCAGCAACACATGCACACCCCTTTCATACCATTGAGTATAAGATTTTCCTGGTTAATTCCTGCTTTCCATCAAGGATCAGCCTAAATATTACTTCCTCTGGGTAGCTACCCCTGATCTCAGACACTATTAAGGTCCCCAGGATTGCTGATAGCGCCCTCAAGTACTTCTCAAGGGCACTTATCTCATAACATTTCTTTTTTCCCCATCTCAAGGCATTTTGTCTGACCCCAAAGTGCAGGTATTGATGCCCTCATATCCACCCTACTAGATTTCCCTGGACTTCTGGGTAGCCTGGGGTGTCAAATGGAAGGAACTCTCAATGGCACAGAATCCGAAGTCCAGAAATAAAACCACATACATAAAAGCACCTAATCTATGATAAAGTAGCTATGATCATAAAATGGGAAAGTCAATCTCTTCAGTAAATGGTGCCAGGAAAATGGAAGTCACACATAAAAGAATGAAATTAGATTACTCACTGGCACCATACACAAAAATAAACTCCAAATGGATTAAAGATTTAGATATAAGACCTACAACAATAAAATACAGAGAAGGAAACTCTGGTTATATGTTCCATGATGTCAATAATAAAGATGCCTTTGGTGACTCAATACCTATAGCAAGTAAATTAAAAACAAAAATGAACAATGGAGATTATCTCAAGTTAGAAAGCTTCTCTATGGTGAAAGAAAATACAAGATGATTAAATAGACACCTTATTGAAAAGGGGAAAATATTTACACAAAATGTATCTGATAAAAGATTAATACCCGAGATATATAAAAAAATCATTTAAGTCAAGCATATAAACCCAATTAATAAACGGAAAGCAGATATGAACAAATAATTCACCAAAGAAGATATCCAGAAAACCAAGAGATAGATGGGGAAAAAAATCATTATTACTTCTAATAAGAGGCACAGATTAAAACTGCAACAAGATACTATTTCATGACCTGTGAGAATAGCACATCTTATAAGACCCCTTATTATAAGTGTTGGAAAACAAAAAAGGAAGCCTATTACACTATTGGTGGGAATGTGAACTGATAGATCGATTAGAGGAAGGAATCTGGATTTATCTTAAAAAGCTAAAAATGGAGGTCCTATTTGACCCAATTATCACATTCTTGAGCAGATCTCCACAGAATATGAAACCATCAGCACAAAATCTATATGTTCCACAATGTTTCATAACAACATTATTTATAATAACTAGGACCTGGATGTAGTTTAAACACCTATGACAGACTATTGGATGAAGAAGTTGTGATTTACACATACCGTGGAGTATTATATAATCACCAGAAAGGATAAAATCAGCCATTTTATTTTTTTACAACATTTTTCTTGATAGCATATATATTTTTTCACATTGTTGGAAACCAGCCATTTTCAACAAGATGGAACTTTAAAGAACTAAATGAAGCAAAGTAAATCAGAACAGTTAAGATAAACACTGGACATTTACATAGCAGACAACTTGATAATATAAAACATTATAAAAAATAAAAATCAGTAGACATGAATAAGCATCCTGAGGACTCTGAGTTTAAGAGGAAGAGGGGAGGGGAAAGGACAAGAGATACAAAGATGGTGTTGGGGGAAATAGCTTAAAAATACTAGCTTGGCAGAGAAAGAGAAAAGAATAAAAAAATTGAAGAATAAAAGGAAAATGGAAATGTTCATTCTATCTAAAATTTTATTTTTTAAAAAAATGGAAGGATGCCCAGAAGTATGTGGAGATTGTGGGCCTCCTGAGTGGGAGGATAATCCAAGGTGGGCTTCAGAACCATGAGTCCCTGGGGCAGAAAGTTACCAGTTCTGCAAACCCAGTCACATAGAACCATCCTGCCTGCACAGCTGCTTGGATAGACAGCTGCTAAGTTCTGTGGAGTTGGAGTGTTAGTTTGCAGCCCAGAGCTGCTCAGTGGGGTCTCTACATAGTCGATCTTGGACAGAGAGAATGGTACTTGAGGAAAAAGACTGCCACTACAGGGCAGCAGGGTGAGGGCCAGATGTCGAGCCACCATCTGAGGATGAGACCCTCTTTGATGATCTTGGATGACAGTGGTCCAGTGGTTACAAAACATGGCTTGCCAAGAAGGAACTAGGAAGAAGAAACAAGAAGACATCTCTGTGAAGCCTTAACCCCAACATGGGCAGTGTCATTTGTTCATAGAATTTAGGCATGGCTCCCACTAGCTATGTCTGAAAAACACAGAAGTTGAGAATGGCTTAGGGGATAAGGGTGCTTCCTTCTTTTACTTTGTTGCAAATCTTGAGCAGCCCTGGTGAATATACAAAATTAGCAACTGGGGGTATTGGGTAGGGAAGAAAAAAATGAATGACCAGGATGGGTGAGAGAGGGGAAATTGGAGCCTCTGGTTTTTAGGAGGGGAGAGAGAAGACGAAAAGAAAGGAACAGAGATTGGGACACAAAGACTTTTGGGAAGGAGAGTGGAGGCAAGTTCAGAAGGTTTGGCTCCTGAGAATAAAAGACCCAGAAACTGAGTCTTTTGAGGGTCTCCCAGCATTTGGGCCCTGAAGGGTTGGGAGCTACATGAAGGTGAAGGAGAGGCGACCCTGATATGGAATGCTGAGCCACTGTGCAACCTAGATAGACCTGAGCTGAACTTCGTGTTGGGAAATTTCACCTGATGCTGATTGGAGTGACAGAGGACCAAAAGACAAGGATGTAACTTGGCAATTTTGGATTGAGGTACACTAGAACTGAGGTAAACTCCATGCAGCTTTCCAAGGAGCAGAAGTGGGGTTCCTTTCTGTTTCGGATACTTGTGAGGGTGTGGGCTATTAGAATCTTTTAGGTTGTTTTTCCCTTCTCTGTAAATAAACTTTATGTTTACCCTTATTACTAAAGTCTGGTACTGGGTAGCTGATTGTGCACTGGCGGGTGAACCCTCAGTGACAAAAAACAAAAAGGGAGTCATCCCTTTCTCCCGGTAACATCTGTACTGAAGTCAGTATAGTGTTATCAGATGTATACAGAGAAAATGCAGGTCTTATGTAAACAGCTCATTAAGTGACAAGATAATAGCATTCTCTGATGGATTTCTTTATGCCATTCATACTGAATCCAAGTCATACAATACTATTTTACAGATTTCTGAAACCTTGTCTCTCTCTCTGTAATGATTGATTGAAATACATATATAAAAATAGGTAGCCACAAAAAATGGCTTCTGCTTTAAATGCCATTTGGTGACAAGGGTATGAGTCACCCTCTCCTAACTCTGATGATATTTATGAAAACAAAGAAAAACACAAAAGCAAAAAAAGAATACTAAAGCCCCTTACCCAATCAATGCTTTAACCATGTTCTAGGAAACATTTTCATTAATTATAAAATGGGACACAATCTGTTTAAACCTGTCCAGCTTATGTCTCTTGTAAGAGGGGCCAATGTCCCTACTTCTTTGTTGCAGACCCAGAGATCCAAGGTCCATGTTGATTAGAACACCAGGCTGGCATCCATATGCCATGCAAGTACTGCTAAGTAATATGCTATTGCTTTATCTACTTGGGGATAACACCTCTCAAGGAAATAACTGCTCAGGAAGTATGTGTGTATGTGTGTTTGTGTGTGTCAGGGGTGGGGGGGAGAGATGGGAAGAAGGAGAACTAGCAATTTAGTACTGTTTCCTGGGAGGTGCCATATTTATAAATGAAACACTGCAGGCAGGGGTGGGGACAGGAAGGTCTCTAATAACATCACACACTCTCAATTGCAGTTTTTCAAGTGACTCTATGGGTCAGAAGAATAGAAACTTAGATGGGGAATATGTTATTTCAATAGAATGCAGCTCAGAACTTTCCCCAGAAACTTTTAAAATTGGTATTATGCCTATGAATGTTTTACAAAGAGATGCTCATACACAATGGCATTGTGGCCAAGGCTGGCCCACTCTATTGACTAACAACCATCCTTAAGATAGGAAAGACTAGACTTCATCTTAGAGACAAGAAAAACAAATTCTACTATCTACACCTCAAAATTGGACCTATGAATCACCTACAAAATATCAGGAAACCGAACTCAATAGCATATTAAAGAATCATACACTGTGATCAAGTGGGCATTAGTCCAAGGATGTAAGGATGGTTAATCATTTGCATGTCAATCAATATGATATACCACATGATAAATTGAAGAATAAAAATCAAATGATTATTTCAGTAAATGAAGAAAAAACATGACAAAATTTAACATTGACTTATGATAAAAGCTAGGTAGAGAGGTGGGGTGAGTAAGGCTTGGGCATAGAGGGAATGTACCTCCATGTAATGAAGACTATCTATAACAAGCCACAGCTAGCTTCAGTTTCTCAATGTATTTTCCCAAAGCTATGATACCAAAATTGATGTTGATTGTACAAAAAACAGTGCCATATATTGATACTTTATATGAATATAGACTTTTTAAATATCATAAATAAAATACTAGCAAATTGAAATTCATTTAAAGTGGAAAGAATATACTCCATGATCAAGTAGACCTTATTGAAGTAATGAGAATAGCATAATTATGAAGCACAAAATCTTAATCACATCAGAGGGGAAAAAAGCAATGATATTAGTACATGTCAAAAATAATTTGATAAAATTCAATGTGTATTTATTAATACCTAATAAATTGGGAATAAGATATTTTTCCTTAGTGTGATGGAATGTACTTAAATAAAACCAACTGCCATGCAGTTAAATAGAATCCCTTTGATCATCAAATAGAATCCCTTTGATTCTATTAAAATTAGACAAAAGACAATGTTCACTCTACTATCAACTTATCACTTTTCTAGAAGCTCTACTTACTGCAATAAAATGATTATTAAAAAAAAACTACAGGTTGGAAAGGCAGAGGGCACATTATCATTTTAATTATATGATCAAATTTTCAACTTGATAAACTATTAGACAAGTGGGCAACAGGAGTAGAAGCCCTTGTATGTAGGCAACTAGAGAGTGTCCTGCTTATTTAAAAAATTAAATAAAAAAATTAAAAATAAAATAATAAAAACAATAACTTGATTAACAGTCTTTTAAATTACCTTTTTATATCGGAAATTCTAAACAACAAATGTAGTGATAATATGCTCTCCCTTGAAGAAAAAGAAATGATTGTGCAGTTAAAGTTGAGTGCCTACACACATTTATATATACATAAATTAGATGGATGTAATATATAAACTTCAAGATAGCAGACTTTTGTTATTTATCCTCTTATGTATCATCCATGAAATTTCACTCAGTGGTCTTGCAGTTAACCTGTGGGTCCTACACCCACGGATTTTGTTACACAGGTTGTTGAAAGAGTTAATGTATAACCATTTAGAATAATTTGATCCTGTTTCAGAAGTATTTTGAGTCTCTCACTCTATGCTACTACCTCGTCCTAAAATGAAAAGAGAAGATTCCAATAACCAATCATGGTACAGTGACCATAAAACAAAGAAATGGAACTGAGTTCCTTCAGCCAGACTCAATAGGGCAAGATTTGAATGCCTCCATTATTTTCATCAAGACTAGAAACTGGTTCTAAAGCAATGGATCAAATCATGACAAAGTTTGCTATCATTTACCTGCTTTGGGTGACTTTTACATTATAAGAAACCTTTAGTTGTTTTTACAAAATCTTACATCTGATGAATTTCCTGGTATTTTAGTGATGGTATTATAGTTTCTGGAGTTGCAATTTCTACCCAAACCATCCTGAACGTTTAGACTTTTCCTAAGTAATTTTGTGGCTATACTTCATGTGATAGATATTTTTGAAACTAAAATGAATACATTTTATCATCTATTAACAAAGATAAATTAACAAGTCCAGTGAATATGAACCTGCAAAAAGTCTAATTCTGATAAGGGAATTGGCAAATTTTAGAAGTTAGGGCTCAACACCATAAACTACAATATGAAGTTATTACTTTATAACTTATTACTGTGACAGACCAATGGTAGGTATATGGATCCTTTCCTTTCCAAGAAGTATATTAATATGGTATAATTAATATTATATAATAATCTGGTACTTTTTTCTTTTTGTACTATATATTATCTTAAATAATTTTTTTAAACTGATGAGATCCTATATAAAAGTTTCA
This sequence comes from Uropsilus gracilis, assembly GCA_004024945.1. Classification (NCBI taxonomy): domain Eukaryota; kingdom Metazoa; phylum Chordata; class Mammalia; order Eulipotyphla; family Talpidae; genus Uropsilus; species Uropsilus gracilis. The sequence continues at coordinate 54,965 of PVHY01004441.1, forward strand.
ATAAAAGAAAATCTTCACTGTTTCTTCTGTCATCATTATTATGGCTTATTTCCTTGCAGGTTGTTACTAAAAATAATTTCATTATATACAGGAGAGAGCATGAAAACTGCTCCTGTATAAGTATCAAATACATCTCTGTGGATAAGTTTAGAAAATCACACTCATAGTTCCGCGCTCTCTGAGAGAGGCTCAGTCCATTACATTGGCTGTTTCTCTCATAGTCTTGACAATGTGCATGAATCTATAAAATCTTGAAGCTGTCACAGATTTCACATCTTTTAGAACATTGACCGTTCATTTTTTAATTTTATTTTTAAAAATTGATTATATCTATATCTATATATATTTCTTTTTAGGCTAGGTCTCTCTATGTTGCCCAGGGAACCACAGACTCTTGTTGCCCGGGGTACCCTGAACTCAAGCAATCCCCAGCCTTAGCCTCCCAGGTAGCTGGGATTACAGGCGCTCATCATCACGCCCAGCTATTTTTTTGAGACGAGGTCTCGCTATGTTGCCCGGGCGACTCGCAAACCCACGGACTCAAGCGATTCCCAGTTTCAGCTTCCAGTCCTAGGCTGGGATTAATGATTGCATATGTAGTTATTTTATAACATTGTCTACCCCCAAGGTTCTCCCACCACCTTATCACCTGTGAACCATCATCTTAATCTGTTGTACCCATCCTTCCCCTGATTTTACCCCTTCCCCCTCTCTTGCTCTATGCTTTCATTCTGCTAACAGTTTTCAGTTTTCCTTGTCCTTTCGTTTGCTTGTTTCCCCTATATCCCACATATAGGTGAGATCATCCAGTATTTCTCTTTATCTTTCTGGCTTATTTCTGCTAACATGATTCCTTCTAGGTTCATCCATATAATCACAAATGCATCAACTTTGTCTTTTTTGGTTGATGAATAATATTCCACTGTGTACATATACCTTGACCATTCTTTTTGACTATAGACAATCACTCTCCTTTCCAGGAAACTTCATAGCTAACTTTCCTGGTGACAATCTTAAAAGGTCAAATTCAGCGGGCTGTTAAGGCTTAGCATTTTATGTGCATCTACCCCTGCGAAGCAATGTAATGTCCAGGCATTTCTCAAGCAGTAATTAGTTCTCACAGGGCGTCTACTTTGACTTGCAAAGAATAAAGCAATGTTGCAAATGTAGCACGGACCCATCACTGAATGAATCAATAGGCATTAAAGGCAGGCTACACACTGGGATATCTTCCATGAATGTCTGTGATGCACAGCAGAGGGTGGCCAGCCCCTCAATTTTCCTGGGACTGAGGCAAAAAGGTCCATCAAGGGAGGAGTTAAAACTTTAAAACCAAGGAAGTTTTGCACCTGATTATTAGTGATGTTGAGCATTTTTCCATATACTTATTGGGCATTTGTATTTCTTCTTTGAAGAAGTGTCTTTTTAGTTTTCGGCATTTTTTCCTCTCTTTTAAAAAAACAAAACAAAATCAATTATCTATTTATTTTTTGATTACACATATATATGCAAACACATATATATAAATATTACATCGTTGTTTATCCCAACATTCTTCCACCTTATTCTTCTTCACCTTCTTCACCTTATTACCTGTGCACCTTCTTTATCTCTTGTACCCTCCTCCTCCCCTGACTTCACTCTCCTCCCCCTCCCTTGATCTGTGCTTCAGTTCTGTTGGCAGTTTAAAATTTTTCTTGCCTGTTTGTTTGTTTACCCTAAATCCCTCATCTAAGTGAGACCATCTCATATTTTTCTTTATCTTTCTGGCTAACTTTCGCTAAGATGATTCCTTCTAGCTCCATCCATGTTGCTGCAAATGACATGTTTGTCTTCTTTGATTGATGCATACTATTCCATTGTGTATATATATCACATCTCTTTCAGTCATTCATCAGTTTGGGGGCATTTGGGTTGTTTCTATATCTTGACAATTATAAATAGTGCTGCAATAAGCATGCGAGTACAGGTGTCCTTGTTTGAGGGTCCTCCACACAGCCTTCCATAGTGGCTGAACCAGCTTGTACTCCCACTAGCAGTGTAAGAGTGTCTCTTTTTCTCCACATCCGTGCCAACACTTGTCCATTTTTTTATATGGGCCATTTTTACTGGTGTACGATGGTATCTCAATGTGGTTTTGATTGGCATTTCCCTGATTATTAGTGTTGTGGAGCATTCTTTCATGTGCCTATTGGCCATATGTATTTCCTCTTTGCAGAAGTGTCTTTTTAGTTCTTCTCCCCATTTTTTAACTGGGCTTTTTGTTGTTGTTGTCTTTGTTTTGTTTTGTTTTTTGCTAAGTTTTGTGAGTTCTTTGTGGATCCTTGTTATCACTTGTTATCCCTTATCACTTGTACGGAGGGCAAAACTTTTTCCCCATTCAGTTGGGTTTCTTTTTGTTTTGGTGATTGTCTCTTTTGCTGCACAGAAACTTTAATTTTATGTCGTCCCAGGTGTTTATGTTTTCCTTCATTTTTTTAAGCCTCTGTAGATGGGTCCTGAAAGGGTTTCTGAAGTGTAAGTCTTGGAGTGCTTTGCCCATATTTTCCTCTATGTATTTTATGGTTTCAGGTCTAACATCCAAGTCTTTTATTCATTTTGAGTTGGCAGTGATGCAATCTATCTATCTATCTATCTATCTATCTATCTATCTATCTATCTATCTATCTATCTATCTATCTATCTATCTGCAACAGAATGATTAATAAAAAAAGTAAATTCATGCAAATGGGGAGAAGCTGGTCACCCTAGATGTAGGGTTTGTTGGCCTGCCTCATACATATATATGTGTGAAAGTTATGCTTTCTGTGGTGAATCATAGGAAACCCTCTCAATACTCATTTAATCAAAGCAGATATCCATTTCCCCCTTAACAAATAATAGAACAAATCGGGCTGCTGCAACCACCCCACAATGCCATTATGGTTCTAGGCATCTTCTGTTCACTTTGCGTCAGGTTTTTCCTTTGGATTTTATGGTTGGTATAATATCTATTATACCCATAGGCAGTATCTTCATTTTGGGACAGGGAAATGGGGAAAAAGACCCAAAGCAGTAGATGTCTTCTGTGCCTCGTTGGCCAGACTGTGTTCAGAGTAGCCTGTGCAGCTGGGAAATCTGGAATTCACATTTCAGCTGTTAAAGCAGCAGGCGGCAGGGTGGAAGGAGATGGACTGGCTTGGAGTCAGACAACCTACATGTAAGGTTTGGCACAGCATGTAAAACCAGGAACATGTTGACTTACACGATCTGATTTCTCATCAGATCCCAGAAAACTGAATGATTACCATGTTTTGGAAGATGTTAAGAATAGTTTTCTTAGCACACTTCATACTTATATATAACTCTCAGAAGAAATGCATTTAACTGTTTTCTCATATGATAGTCTTTTTAGCAGTTTTTAAATGTTGGTTCATTGTCGATAGGATAGAAGCTTCTGTAGTGGTAACTACAGAAGGGTCATATTCCCTTCAGTCGTGGTGATCCATAGTTATGGTGTTCATGTCAAAGTGTAGGTGGAAAAGCAGGCATCACCTCTATAAAATCCCAGAAAGCCCTTTCATTGGGGACACCTTGATGTTTACAAGGTAAAGTCTTGGCCATTTGTTGACTCACATAATAAATTGTTTCTCTTCTCTCTAATTATTGGAAAACATGTTAATAGCATTCAGAGAGGCATAACACTTAATTGATGTACTGTACTGCTATTGAGAAAATATCAAAGCTCATTCATTCGTTCATCCATCCATCATTGTTGTGTTTCTTTATGTACCAGACATTGTTTAACTTGTTCAGTACACAGGACTGAAAGCAATAACAACAGACAAAATGTCTTACCTAGATGGAGTTTACAGTTAAGTGAGGAGATAGATGGCAAACAAATAAAATATATAAATATATGATAGTGATACATACTACAGAGAAAAATAATCAGGGAAGGGGGACAAGTGAGCAGGGTAGGAGTGATAGCTATTTTTAAAAGGTGGTCAGGGAAGATCTCACTAAATGATGACATTTGAAGGCAGATCTAAAGGAGGTAAGGAAGTGAGCTAAGAAAAACTGTGCAAAACCCTGGGCAAAACCTTGTCTCCCCTCTCTGAGGAACAAAGAGAAGCAGGAGATGGATGGTGGCAGGGAGGCTGTGTACTGCCTGGTAGGACATTGTAAGGCTTTGCCTTTTTTTCTGAATGAGATGATGGGAGACTTGATGTTCTAGGCAGAGTAGTATTTTTCAAAAGTTTGCTGGTGTTGAGAAGAGAATGTAGGATGCAGGAGTATATACATAGGGAGATTGGGCAGAAGGCTTTTGCAATAATGCAGATAAAGAATGTTGACTTGGAAGAGGGTGATACCTGTGGTTGGTGAGAAGGGAGTGAACTCTGGATAAATGTTGATGATAAGGATGGCAGGACTCACTGATGAAGTGAAAGAAAGATATTTGGCCTGAGCAATTGGAAGGTTGTACATGTCATTTACTGACATAGGGAAGACAATGATAATTATATGCCAGGTGTCATTCTAGTTACACAGGAAGAAAAACTAGTCTTTTTGGGAAGTAAAGTCAGTTTTGGACAAGTTAAGTTTAAGAGTAGCTATCTAAGCAATCTACCAGCCTAGACTGGAAGTATGAATTCTGAGCCCTCATAAGTAAAAGGGTCTGCTTCATTAGGGATTTTATCCTACTCAAGACTGTAAATAAGCAGGAAAAGACAAATTATCACCTCCGTAATTAAAACTTTCAGGATTAGGTGGTTTAGTTTAGATCACACAGCTGTAAATAACAGATTGCCTCCATCTGGGGTTCCACCCATGCTCCAGACCACAATTGTGTTAACCTCAACATCCACAGGAATTGCTCTGTTGCTCTGTAGGACATTGAAATGTGATCTGAAGACACGCTGGTGGCCGGTCTTTAACTCATATGGTATCAGTAAGTTGTTGAAGTCAGAGTCATTCAGTTTTAACTGAAAAATACCTTAGAGAGCAATGTGTTCTGGAGTGCTCCCCATAATGATGAAGGCTTTGTTAAAGGGCCAAGTTTATTAAATAAATACACTTGAAAAAATTTTCTATTATTCATCTACTCTTAAGTTGTTTCTAAGTCCTTCTCAGACTTCTTCTTTCCCTTTAAGAAAAAAATATGAGGATCAAGGCCAAGGTCACAGGCTCTGGAGCAGACTGGTGATTGGGATGGATGTGCCTATGGTGTCTCCAATTTCAACCAAACTGTATGTGTCTAAATCAAGCCTGGTTTGGGAACCAAGGGCTGCACCAGAATGGCCTGGACACAACTATAGAATATAATTAAGTGACCTAAATGACAATTGGTGGCCATGGAGGTTTGCTGCCACCTGATATTTATGAGTAAGTAAGTACTTCACATATTTCTACCAGCACCTGCAGACAATTTTTTCACTATCTTTTTTAGTGACTTTTTTAGTCAGTTTTTAATCTGAATTTCATGGTAGATTAGTGAGTGGTCATTTTCTCAATTATCAAATCTTGACTATTCTTTTTTTTAATGCAAAATATTTATTTATTTATTTTTAATATTTATTTTGTTCTTTAGAGGACAACTTTGACAAGTGGTTTTTGGGATACCTCCCCCTAACTCCTCCCTCTGGTGCTCCTTCCATTCTCTCAAACCCCTTTCTTTGTTGTTTACTAGTCTGTGTTGAGTCCATCAGTCTCTTTCTCTCCTGTGGCAGTGTCCTTTCACTGGGTGAGAGACTGTGTTGTTGGAACCAGGCAAGCCTTGCTGGTAGGTTTTCAGTCTTGAGTTAGCGTTGGGCGGCCAGTTTGTATTCATTTGTGATCTGTTCGCTTTCTAGTTGCAGGCTGTCTTCTCGAATCCCATCTCCTCTGCTTTGCTGCTTTTCCTTATGGCTCTGGTGTCAGATTTAGGGGGTCTTGCCCCCAGCCAGTGTCGGTGACGAAGTTTCTCTGTGAATACAGGCATCTGTGAATGGCCTTTGTAGATCAATGCCTGAAACCAAAACACCCAATTCACTCTCTGTAATCCTTCTTCTATCTTGTATGTATTCAGACTTGATGGATGGATGTGGGGATGGATGATGAGCAATGGCTACTAGATCCTGAAGGTTGTAAATGCCGCTAAACACAAGATTTTAGGAGGTGGGGGAGTAAACAGCTATTTTAAGCAGAATGTGATGTCACCTTAGTGAAAGCATTTCTCTCAATGAGGTAATGGGAAGCTATTACCAACCCTAGAGCCACATCTGGAGTTGTGGCTGTGTTTGTCCTGGTGGGATAGTTGGAGAACTATAGCAGCTTTACTGTTGCAGGTCTCACAGTGCTGCATGGGTCAGCATCACAGGCCCTGCGGTATAGACAGTCACCTGGTGACCACTGGGACTGTCATTCCAAACTTGGGCATCTGATGCCACAACTAAGGTAATGTCATAAATGGATTAATAAATAAAGGTAGCATTCTTTATAAATCACTGGGATGTTGTTAATAGCTTGCTGATAACATACGAGGACCTTTCAAATTACGGGAAACCAAGAATAAAAAAAAATTCCTGGGGAAAAAAAAACAGAGGAATAAATACTCTACTTGAGAGGAACAAACAATCACAAGCAACTTCAAGAAGCTGCTTCTAACACCCCAGGGTTTACAATATCAGGTGTGTGGCTGCTCTTTAGAAAAATGTCCCCTACAATGCATATTCTCTAGGAATTTTAGCTCTGTCTTCTGGTTTGGAGTCTTCAGATTCTCTTCTTCATTGAGAATCTACTTCCAGTATTGATCAATGTGCTTTGAACCCACGAAGGGGAAATTATGAATCTGGTGCTTCCTGTTCGGTTGCTGTGCTTGCGTTGTTTGGGAATAAAACTATCTTCCAATTTGAAACATTTGCTTCTTATTTGGCAGAAAGCATTTTAATTATCCTATAGGCTGTCAGAAAATATGTTGTCTGCCAAACTTGAAGCAAATGTTTTAATCTGCAGATATATATTTATAAGTATGTATGCACATATACATATGCACATGTCTATGTGTATACAGTAAGTGTATCTAGATGTCTAAGTTTACAAATAACTATGTATATATACTTCCTTTCGTTGACATAGATGCAGAGATGAATAACAAGAGAAACGTTTGCAAACTGTACATTAAGATCTAGATCAGCTTCATGCAGTCAAATTAAGTGGCATTATCTCAGAAACAAAAGAATGGTGGAGGAGGGGTGTTAGGCGAGGTACTTACTGGATGGTGGAGCTTCCCTGGGTGCCCTGATGTTCTATCAGGTCATGTCTAAGCATCAGCTCTTGAAATGCAATGTGACTGTAAAGTCTGTGTGTCTGTGTCTGTGTGTCTCTCTGCCTGTCTGTCTATCTCTCCCACTCCTTCTCTTATCAAGTAACCAGTTTAATGTGGAACTACTTGCAGTTAGAAATTTGAGTACTTGATCCTTTCGCGACAGAGATCAAGGTTGGGTTTTGTTGTTGTTCAGCGTCATTTTCCTCTGAAAACTAGCAAATATTTCATTCTATTTTCTTGCTTAGATGGCTTCCTCTGAGTTTCACAAAGGTCTTTAACTTCTCCCCTCCTTTCAGGTGGGACAAGATGGTTAGGGTGAGTTGGAGTTGGGGACTTCCCTTCCTTTTGGTTAGTTAAGCTCTGACCAGCTAGTGTCCTCTGAAGGTAGGTCTTGTTGGGAGAAACTGTATGCCCTAGGGTACTTCAAATAGTTATTTTCCCCCTCCCTCTGCTAGAAGTAGGAAGAGATTTTTCTCCAGTATTTGTTCTGGAAAGAAAATCCTCCAAGTTGTGGGGACCCCACCCATCTCCCCTGCCCCATGATTGCGTGTCTTTGAAGTCTTTAACTCTGAGTTGTCTGTACTGAGCCTCCAGCATTTCTTCAATGACACGGATTTCCCCCACCCAGCACCAGTTCTCCCACAGCACCAGTTCCCGAGCTGTCTCTACACATGAGTCTCTGTTCTCCTCTTGTATGAGTCCAAGGCTTGGTGATATTTCCATTTATTCAGCCTTTTACTTGTTAGGAGGACAATTAACTACTGGGAAGTTCCCTACAGGTGGAACCCAAAACTGAAAATCCCCCTGCTTTATCCTTATAAATTTGCATGATGAAGAGGCTACAACAAGAAGAATATATGGAGGTGGGGACAGTATGAGTTGGCACGGTGGTGTGCAAGCCCGTGTGTGCACACACGTACATGTGCCTCTGTGCTGCACCTTGAAGTTAGATTCGAGTGACTCGGAAATCCCTGAGGGGACAAGTAGAATTGTCTTTATTTCTACTTTTCTGATCACTTGAAAATAAATCAGAATCTAGACTTTCACACAAGTAACACAGTATATGTTTCTTATGCACTGGGAATGATGGGTGTACACCAGGAGGGCTGGTGCAGGTGGGGAAGGGTTTATACCTCATAACTTTGCAAATCAGTTTCAGGTTTTTCATTACGTGTTTTCTGCAAGTTCCAGAGCTATCTTTCCTATTTTTTTTCACGTCATTTAGAATACCATTTATGTAAGAAAAGAAAGTCACCAGACAACAGAGAGAGAGAGGATGAGAGAGGTTTTGAGTGGTTTTGAGGTTTTGAGAGAGAGTGGTTTGAGTGAGGCTGGTGAAAGATTCAGATATAACCTTTATAAACCTAGAGCAGTTTGAAACTCTTTTCCTGGGTTTTATTTCTGCTTTTCAAAGGGTTTCTTCATCACTCCCAGAACCCCTAGAAATAGTTATTTCAAATCCGGGGGAGAGAACCAATCATTTTCTGAGAAACAGATTGGGCATGATAATTTTTGGTGTAAAATCTTTCAACAGATTAGGAAGATAAGAGACCTTCAATGTCTGGTTTTACTTTAAACACAACGGCTTCAGGTTTATTTGTGTAATGACTATTAAAAAATAGAACCAAAAAGATGTTTGTGGGGGTGGAATGAAGTGGGTAGTTGATTAACAGAGTTGCTTGATCATAATCGCATGGTGGGGGGATGACAAAATTAATTAAAAACATACAATCAATCTGCTACAGATGTATTTTCACAGTTTATAACTGCAGTTTATGGCTAGAGAGTGATGGTGAAAATAATTCTCTGAATGGAGATTGCTCTTGCTTCACCCCATACACATACAGGCTGGTAGCTTGTTCCTTGAATGGCTATTGGGGGAGTGAGCCGAGGCCATGCCGCATAGCTCCCTATAGGTGACATCTTTGCCAAATTCTCTGCATCCCCAGATGCCTGGGCAGGAACTCAAGAAGCACAGGGCTCCAGCAACTGCTTGAAGGGCTTTTGCCTAAGGCAGCAGCACAACTCACCATTCAAGGTGAACATTGTTCTCAGATGATGTCTCTGATCATCATGTGGTGAGCCAGGGGTAGTCTTCTTTTCATAAGATAATCTCTCTGCAGTGTTCAATATGGTAACTGACCAAATCACACCAACTGCTCATTCAAGAGCGCATTTCCCTCCTTGTTCAGAAGATGCTTGCAAATGGGTGGTAGTTGCTGGAACACAGCATCTGGGTGGAGCCAGGACAAAGTAACACTTTCATCTGTAGGTCTCCTTGCACCTTGCACTCTCAGCCTGGGTTCTTAGGATCCAAATGAACAGGGAACAAAGTTGTTAAAAGTTGAGAAAGCCAGGCCTGGTGGCACGCACCTGTAATCCAAGCTCTGGGAGGCAAGAAGTCAGGGATCGCTTGAGTTTGCGGGTTTGAGACTACCCAGGGCAACATAGTGAGACCTGGTCTCTAAAAAGCAGCTGGGTGTGATGGCAGGTGCCTGTAACCTCAGCTGCCTGGGAGGTTGAGGCTGGGGATTGCTTGAGTCCCCGGGATTGGGACTACCCAAGGCAATATAGTGAGACTTAGTCTCATAAAAAAAAAGTTGAGGGGGGGAGGGAGGGAGGGAGAATTGGGAGAAGAAGAGGAGGGGGAAGTGTCGAGGGGGGAGGGAGAGAAGGGGGAGTGAACATGGAGGCAATTGCTAGTCTCAAAGGTGATCAAGAGACCCACCCTAGCTATAGGTGTCTGTCTAAACCAGAAGCCTCTGTGGCAGGTAGGAAGGAAGGAGTGGTTGCAAAGGGGAACAGGATTTCTCTGGAGGTGATGGGAATGTTCTCAAGTTAGACTGCACAACTCTGAAAATCTACCAGTCATGAAGCTGTACACTTATGGTATTTGACGTCTACCACAGTAAAGCCTTTACGTTGACAAAACAGTTGGTGGATCATGACAAACTCTTCTAGATGCAGTTACTTCTCCAGTATTTCCTGCAGGAGGGGCAAGCACTGGTGACCTCACAGGAACCAGAGCAGCAGCAGAGTACCATGAGAAACGTGTTGTGGGATCAGGCCAGTGAGTGGTGACTCCAGGGTGTCTGACAGTGGCAAAGGCCCAAAAGTGAAGGGACGCCTTTGGCTCTGGCTTCAAGCATGGCACTGCCAGTGAGAGTCCCGGGGACTCTGCAGGGCCTTGGGTGATGCGCACCTCCTAAGATGACTCCTGGTGTGAGGTTCTGGAGTCCCCTGGCATGCGGGGAATCCCCTTTTCCCTCAAAGACCCAGCTTGTCCTTTGGCAAACAGGGTGGACTTTGCGGTCCTAACTCAGCTGGAGGAAGATGTTTGTGCACTGCTGAGGTTTGCTGATGAAAGAGGCCAGAGGGGCACAAAGACTCCGGAAAGCTGAGACTCAGTTAATGACAGGAACTCAGCCACCGACACACTGCAATTGCACCTCCATAATAATAGTAATTAATGCGAGGATAATAACTTCATTCTCTATTTCCTATTGCCACTTTGTCCCGGGCAGCTCGAAAGCCCAACAGAAAGAACTTAAGCTACCAGTAGTGTTTTTGTTTTTGCTTGTTTTAGCATTTTATTTTAAATTATGGAAGGGCTGTGTTGCCTGCAAAACATTTTCAAAAGGCTGAAAGAAAGCAATGAAAACTAATGGAAATGAAATGGGTATGCCGCAAGCAGTGATAACCACTATTGACATAGATCTTGTTTTGTTCAGGTGAATACCTACCACCTCGCCCCCAGTCATATAGACATAATTTTACACAAACAGAAACGTAGCAGATTTTTTAATAAACCAATTTCAAATTTAACACTATTTCAGTCTTTCCAAGTCATTAAGTATGCTTCCACAACATTGTTTTTAATGGTTAGATAGGATTGTAGTTCACAAAGTATTTATACATTAATAAATAAACTTATATGTTATATAACTTATATGTATTACATAATATATATTATATATTAATATTAATAAATAAACTTAAAATATGATTAATTTATACTCTATTCTTATAGATTTAAATGGTTTAATTGTTCAGAATGGTAAGTTACTTAGTTGTTTTTGCTGCTGGCAAGTTTTGTTAGACTTTTTTTGAGGTCACTGTGTATATTTTTAATAAATATCCTAGACATGGGCCCTAAATGTAGAATTTTTAGTTCAAAAATATATAAATCTATTTAGATTTTTGATATTTACAAGTTATCCTTAAAAAAATTAGTTCTTATTGTACTCAGCTCAGCAGGGTATAAAGGTAGTCACTTCTCAGCTCATCTTTCATTTTAGTTATTATTATCATTATAAATATTTTGTCAAATTGGTAGGTAAACAGCATCTCATTTTCAAAAAATTTGCACTTTCCTGGTCATTATTAACCATCTTTTTCAGCAGCAGCAATATTATCTGTTTTTTCTTCTGTGAAGTGTTTCCTCATGACCTTTGTTCCCAGCTCAACCTATTATATTGTCCTATTATTTTTTGAGAGTATTGTATATGTTATGGACAGGCAATTTTTTTTTGCTCTGAAAAATCTTTTTGATTGTCCCATTAGAGTCTGAACGCTGGAGGGTATATACTTAAAAATATTTTGTTCAAAATGATCTATTTGATATATGTCTTATTGAGGAATTTTACTTCTGTGCTGACAAAAGAAATGTTCCTGTCATTTTTATTGTCATTTTTGCCTTCAGGTTTATGTTCACTTCATTTTATATGTTGAATTGTATTTGCTTAATTAAAAAGTATTTTGCAGTTTTGACTTCTCTGGAGCAAATTTTAAAACATTCTCCTAATTATTTTTTCCTTAAGGATCAAAATAGCTCTGCAATAAACTTTGAATCTATCCTTTCAGAATATTAAATCCCAATTCACTGTGAATGTTCCTTATCCATGACTTCTTCCTTCCCATCTTAGTTTGCATCTTCAAGGTTCACTCCCAGATGTTTTCTCTGGTTCCTGTTGGAACCTATTAGTCAGATTCCTACCAGAACCAATTCCTCCTGGAGCAAAAACCCTGTTTTAATCCTCAAGTTGGTCTGAGATGCAATTATGGTTGCCAGCCTATAGATCACTATGTGTGAAGAAAGGACATAACTACAAAAGAAAGAACAAGCAAAACCCAAAAGAAGAGAAAAAAATAAAAAGAATTCGAGCAGAGATTGTTGAAATTAAAAACAGGAAATCAATAGAAAAATAAGAACAAAAGCAGGTTCTTGAAAATATTAATAAAATCAGTAAGTCTCAAGTCAGACTAAGAAAAAAAACTTGAGAGGATAAAAATTACTACTATAAATAGTGAAAGATGGGACAGGACTACATTGTCTATGGAAATTAAAATGATAATAAGGGAAAACTATGTACAATCTTTGTCTATACATTTGATAACCTGGATGACTTAAATGAACCAATACCTTGAACAATACTAGCTGCCAAAACTCACACAAGAAAAATTGACCATCTGAATAGTAAGGAAATTCAATCAATAATCTATAATCTTCTAAACAGTAAGCACAGGACCTAGAGAGGTTTGCTGGTAGATTCTATCAAATATTTAAAGAAGAAATCATACTAATTCTTTATAATCTCTTTCAGAGGCTAGACACAAAGATAATGCTTCCTAATTCTTCTGTAAGGCCAGCTTTACACCAATAACAAAAACCAGAAAAAGACATTTTAAGGAAAAAAAATCTATAGGTCAATATCTTTCATGAAGATAGATAGCAAAAATCCTTAATAAAATATTAGGAAATCAAATCCAACAATGTATAGAAAGAATTATACACTAAGATGAAATGGGATTTATCCCACACATACAAGGTTGGTTCAAAATTTGAAAATTAAGTTAAGCAATCCATCCTGTCAACTTACTAGACAAGAAAAATCCAGTGATCTTATTTATAGATGCAGAACAAGCATTTGAGAAAGCCCAACAGTCATTCATGATTAAAACTGTCATAAACTAGAAATACAGACAAATTTCTCAACTTGTTAAGAAAATCAACCCAAAAAAACCTATAGATATCATACTTATTGGTGAAAAAATAAAGATTTTCCCAAAAACAGTAGTTGCAAGGAAAATATGATGTCTCTTAATGCCCCCTTTCAACATTATTCTAGTAGTCCTCTATAATTACACAGAAAGCTAGCAACAACAAAAACCAACAAACATTTCTTTTCTTGAGATGAATACTTCATTCATTCATTTTATTATTCTTTGAAAAATAACACTAGCATTTATAATATGAGTTTTTTTCTGAGTATAATTTTGTCACATGCCAGAAGTTATGAAATCTGGTATTATTATTATTGTTGTTGTTACTTTCAAAACACTATTTAATTGTATGTTTTATTTCCTTTCTTTCACAAGTGTTATTCAGGAGAATATTGCTTAATTTCCTGGTATTAGAATTCTACTAGTTAACGTTTTTCTTACGAGTTCTTTCTTTTCCTGAATTATGGTCAAAGAGAACTTAAAACTAAGAATTTATTGAAATTTCTTCTATGTATTATATTTGTTTATAAATGTCCCTTTGGCTATTTTAAAGGAATATGAATAATACATGAGTGTACTCTAAGTGTCAAAAACCTATTGATTATATTATTTAGTTTCTTTATTTCATGCCCACTTAATCCATCAAAGTATATGAAAAAGTAATACAAAGATTATCCCTAAAATTACAGTTTCTTCTTGATTTCTAAGATTTTTATTTTTACTGCTTAGTGGAGATTGAGGGTGTTGATGGATTATTGATTCCAGGTCACTGAACAGGAGACGCTGGTTGCTGCCATCAGCACAAACATCCTTCAGTCCAGGAAGTTAGTGACCAGACAGTGGAACACAGGGGCAGCTGCTGCCAATGCTCCTGTCTGTTCACACTTGCTTCCTATATCCATCACCAGCAGGACAGGGGTCTGCACTTCATCTCTGGCAAAATGAGGTCTTTTTCTTTCTTTCTTTTTTCTTTCTTTTTCTTTTTTTTTTTTTTTTTTTTGAGACTAAGTCTCGCTATTTTCCCCCGTGGAACCACAGGCTGTCGTTGCCCGGGGTACCACGGACTCAAGCAATCCCCAGCCTCAGCTTCCCAGGTAACTGGGATTACAGGCGCACGCTACCACGACCAGCTAATTTTTTGGAACTAGGTCTTGCTATGTTGCCCCTGGCGGTACTTGAGCTGCGATCCCTGGTTCCCACCGTGTGTTCCTAGGCTATTGCTTACGGGCACATGCCACCGTGCCCGGCCATTTTTGTTTTTTTGTGCTCAAAAGTTGCCTCCTTAAAAGAGATTTTCCTGCCTCTTCCCAATGGGATTGATCTGGCTCCTGGTTATCTGGAGCCATTACTCTGTTTTTTTGGTTTTTTTTTTTTTGTTTTTTTTTTTTTTTGAGACTAGGTCTCGCTATTTTCCCCCGTGGAACCACAGGCTCTCGTTGCCCAGGGTACCACAGACTCAAGCAATCCCCAGCCTCAGCTTCCCAGGTAGCTGGGATTACAGGCGCGTGTCACCACGCCCAGCTATTGTTTTTGGAACTAGGTCTCGCTACGGGCCCCAGGCGGGACTTGAACCGCGATCCCTAAGCCCCGGCTGCTTCATAGGCTGAAGCTTACAGGCACGAGCCACCGTGCCCCGCCCTCTGGCAAAATGGGGTCTTATTGACTCAACCTTGATAGCTCTCCTTTTGAAGGCCTTCAAACGATGCAGGCTCCTCACAGAGTGATGTATGTATCCCACACACTCCTATGGTAACTTAGGCCCATGTTTAGTGTTACATCCTCTTCAGTTAGTAGAAAAATAGTGTGGAAGAGCGAAGAGTCAATCCAAAAATCTACCATACAACTGCTTAGCTTTGGATTTATCCTTTTGCATTTTGGGAGCCAGCTACCTGGTCACATTTGTGATGATAACTGACCTATGTGATGCTATTGACCTAACTAGTTTATGCTTCCTCTTATGTTAGCTGGCATCCAATCTTTTGGTATCTCGATCAACCTTTATTTATTTTATTTTTTATTTTTTTGAGACTATGTTGCCTGGGCTAGTCCTGATCTGGGATCAGATCTGAGTAGTCCAGATCCCAGATCGGATCTGGGATTCCAAGGACTCAGGCCATTCCCTGCCTCAGCATCTCAGGTAGTTTGGATTACAGGCGCACGCCCCCAAACCCAGCTATTTTTTGTGAGACTAGGTCTTGCAATGTTGCCTGGGGCGGGTCTCAAACCCATGGACTCAAGCGATTGATTCCTAGTCTCAGCCTCCCTTCCTAGTCTAGGATTAAAGGTGCACGCCACCATGCCTGGCCTTCGATCAAACTTTATAGGCTCATTTTTTGTTTAGTTATTTGCAAGCTCTATAATTCTATATCCTAGTTTACTACTGATTTTCTTTAGATTAAATATACACAAAAGAATATGTACATAAGTCGATGATATATGGTTTATTATGGTATATTAAATGTTTATTTGAGATATTTGTACATACATACCTTTTTCAAGGTTTAGCATAAATTAATATCTATGGACATATGTTCTCTAGCCAGGGCTCTTACAGCAAACAAGAGAAGCCCACCATTCACTTGAAAAGAAAAGGAAATATAATGGAAGGAAAGTAGATTATAGAACGGGTGAGGCCCAGAGTGAACACTGCAGGAAGCTCAACCAAGGTCGTACTCTGCTCCTGCTACTCAACCCAGGGCACTTCCTCTGGCCTGGACTTCCCTTGCTCCAGGTTAAATCATGGGCAAGGCCTCCTATTAGCTGAACATGGGTCTCCCGCTGGGCTCTAGGTTCCAGAGGTCTGGGAGGACAGCTTAGCTTTCGTAACTTTGGCTGAGAAAGGGTGGCCTTCTCTCCCACCCAGTCTCCCCTAAAGGCAGACTCCCTGAACTCAGGGCAGTGTCAGAGGCTCAAACCCTCACATTGACGCATCCACTCCACACACCCCTTCCACTCCACATACCCCTCGGTGTAAAAGAGGAGCGTTTTAGTCCACTTTTCCTTCTTCCTTCTCTTCTGTCTAAAAAAACCCAAACCTTCACTGACAGCCTTCCATGAAAGAATTGCGCTTACAGTCACAACATCTGAAAATCAAAAAGCCAGTTTCTGTCTTCCAGGGAGGTATAGTCCAGAGTAGGAAAGTTAAATACTTCAAAGTGTTGTTTCCATATAAAGGACTTCTTTAATATCATGCTAGGAACATGCATGTTCCCGTGGGGTTGAAGCAGAGTGAGGGGATGCTGAACTGTCTTAGTGGGAGAGAAAACCTGACACACCTGACTTTAAAAGAAGAGTTTTCCATGTAGGTATGGTGACACGCACCTGTAGTCCAAGTGCTGGGAGGCAAGAGGCCTGGGATCACTGGAGTTCATGGGTTCAAGATTACCCTGGGCAACATAGCAAGACCTGGTCTCAAAAAAAGCAGCCGGGCACAGTGGTGGGTACCTGTAATCCCAGCTACCTGGGAGGCTGAGGCTGGGGACCTCTTGAGTCCACGGGACCAGGACTACTCCGGGCAATATGGCGAGACCTAGTCTCACCAAAAAAAAAAAAAAGTAATAAGTTTTCCAAGTGGGACAAAGACACAGGACCAGGCAAGTGAACCCCCCAGTGCTCAGGAAATAGAAGCCCGTCGCACTGACCAAACGTGAAGGACAAGGCAAGGTCACAACAGCCAATCTGGGGAGGCTGGTGGAAACTTCCACGCAGTTTAAAATCAAGGCTCAAGAGGACATGACCTCTCCACCCACACCAAGCTGGTGCTGGCCCACTCTTTCTCACTGGGATTTGTTGCACCTTTGGACCCCAAGAGTTTCTAGGCCTGCTGAACTAGAGAAAGAGGTAACAACTAGGTGTGGTGGCATGCGCCTGTAATCCCAGCTATTTGGAAGGCAGCGGATAGGAATCACTTGAATCCGTGGGTTAGAGACTACCCCGGGGAACATAGCGAGACCTTATGTCAAAAAATTAGCCAGGCGTGGTGGCGCGCACCTGTAATCCCAGCTACTTGGGAGGCTAAGGCTGGGGATCACTGGAGTCCATGAGTTCGGGACTACCCAGGCAACAGAGGCAAGACCTAGTCGCTAAAAAATTTTTAAAAAGGGGTACAGAGGCAGCAGAGCTTGAAGAAGACGCTTACAGGTACCACTGCCAGCTGACTCAGCCAAAATAAATGTGTCCCACAGTTCAGAGCACATCCGATGAGGCTTGAGAGGTCATCTGAGTGAGGGGGCCCCAATCACATTTTCTGAGGTGAGGACACCTGACTCAGGGAACTGGTGTGGAAGAGGCCCTCCTGGCCCAAGAGCAGACAGCATATAAGTGTTTGACCCTCAAAGGTCACCAGAGACCCCATCAGTGTCACCTAGAGAAGTAGCAGCTCTCCACAGAAGGGTGACAAGTGGGACCCTTCCCCACTCCCCTGAACGCTTGGGCTCCACATAGGAAAGGGTGGGAGGCCATTGAGAGTTTGGTCCCACCCCCACTTTCGCCCCTTCATCCTCCAACTCCAAGCTGCTAGGCTGAGTTTCCCAGTGCTGGAATGAGTCTGTTTCCATAATTAAAAGTGGTAAAAAGGAAAACATTCTGGAATCTTGACAAGCTCTCCACAGGGGAGCTGTTCCCTCAGAGGATAAGTGAGTCTGGCAGTCCAGTTGGTAAGCAGTTCCTGGGGAAAACAGACCCTCTTCACGTCTGTACCCCAGCAAGTCAAGCCTTCTCAATGCAGCAGTAATAGTGGCCATTACTGGTGGCTAGCTGGGGACCCCACAAAGGGTTGCAGCATGCGCTGCTCAACACTTCTGGAAATACCTCCTGAGAAGCTGTCCCCCTCCCAGCAGCAGTTCAAATCCGCCCTCTTCCACCACCCCAAAGTCTTTTTCCTCCCAGTGTTTTCTTATGTAAAGCAATCTACGCTGCCATCAGTTCATCCCTACCCACCAAACCTGTCTTGTTGCCACCTGACCTCAGCAGGCTGAGTCACACCTGCATCAGCTCCTGGGCTCAGATCTGCATCCCACTTCCTGCCCCCACCCCAGTGGCAGCTCTGTCAAGTTCCCTAAGGGGAGCAGCTTTCTTTTCCACCTTCTGAGTTAATTCCCCCACAGCAAGAAATAAGCCTTCCTGGGGGAAATCTAGTTTGCTCATGAACTTGACCAAGGATCGTGAAGTTGTCTGAGCCAGCTGTTCCCAGCGGCACTCAGTTGTGCCCTCAGATGAACCACTGCCCAAGTCCTTAGACTGAATGGCACAGCCCTTCCAAGTGGCACCCCTGCCCCCCCCCAGGCCACTGTGGACTCTGAATTCCAGCACGTCTCTGCTCAGCTGCAGAACCTTCCTAGAACTGGCTGGCATCCTGCCGCTGAGCTGGTCTCTGTGGCTTTGTGCCCATGGGTAATTATTAGGGCTGGGCCTTGCATGCCCTCTTAACCTCTTCTCCTTCCAGCTGCCTGGCCCACCACCCCTGTGGTGTTAGGGGAGGGTCTAGCCGCAGGTTGGACTTGTGTGGTTTCGCAGGTGGTCACTGGTGCCTCCATGGCCTTCCGCTCTGCAGAAGTCAGACTGGGGTTCTGAGCTTGTTCAGTCATGTCTGCCATTGACCTTGTGTCCAGGGAAGAGCCTGTGGGCCTCAACCAAGGCAGTTACTCCAACAACAAAATGGGCGTTTTCGGAAACTAATGAAAGAAGAGAGAGCAGATAGGGAAGTGTGTTCCTGGAGAGACCCACATGCCCTTCTCCACATCCAAGGCGAACTAATCACCCCTAGGTAATCTCTGAAGGACCACCTCTTCAGTTTTGCTGGCTGGGGGAGACGCAAGGCATGCTGGGTTCTGACTCTCTGTGATTTATCCAGGCAGGGCATGCTTGACCTTCCCCATATCACTAAAGTGGGGTTTCTGCATGTTAAACCTTACAGTCCAGGTAGCTGCAAACGCTGTGTCTTTGCATGCAATGCTAAGTTAATGTGACTAATTCCCAGCCTGGACCTTCTGGTGGTCTGGTACCATCTCAGACTCTCTCAGCCTAGCTTACAGCAAGTCCCCTCTGTGGTTTTCCATTCACGCCTCTGGGCCTTTCTGATTTCAGAGCAACCCCCACCATTTCCCTCTTTTTGAAGAAAACTTTCCAAGGATTACATGACACCTGCCAGGACAACCTCTGCTCCCTGGTGCCAGTGATCTCACAACTGGGGCATCATCCTGACAAAATTGTCCCCTAAAGTTCTTTCCGATCAATTCTTTTGTTGTTGTTGTTGTTGTTGTTGAGACTAGGTCTTGCTATGTTGCCTGGGGTAGTCCTGATCCTGTGGACTCAAGTGATCCCTAGCCTCAGCCTCCCAGATAGCTGGAATTACAGGCGCCCACCACCATGTCTGGCTGCTTTTTCGAGACCAGGTCTCGCTATGTTGTCCGGGTTAGTCTCGAACCCGAGACCGCAAGCAATCCCTAGCCTCTTGTTTAATTGCTTGGATTATAGGCGCATGCCACCACGCCAGGCAAAGTCATATTCCGCCGTCAATTAATTCTGAAGCCCAGATTTTGCTTCCATGTCAGTGTCTTGTGGCATGTGCCCTGGATCACCTCAACCTGTCCTCCTTTCCTCTGCCTCTCCACCTGCACTGGCATCTTCACCTGTCTCTTTCCCGCTCACCCTCCATTCTGTGTGATTACTTGTCCCTAGCTTTACGTCACACCTGCTTCTCTAGTCCATAAAACAAAACCATTTCTCCTGAGGCTCCTTAAAAGCAGAAGAAGGTATGAATTCTAAAAAATAGTCTGGTTGACTCATCATCAGGGAAATGCAAGTCAAAACCACAATGAGATACCACCTCACGCTGGTAAGAGTGGTCCATAATCAAAAAACAAAACAAAACAGGCAACAAGTGCTGGCGTGGATGTGGAGAGAAAGGAACACTCTTATACTGCTGGTGGGAATGGAAACTGGTCCAGCCACTATGGAAAGCTGTGTGGAGGACCCTCAAACTAAAGAAAAATGGAATTACCATTTGATACAGCAATCCCACTTCTAGAATCTATCCAAAGGACACCAAAACATTAATCCAAAAGGACACCTGTATTCAGATGTTTATTGTAGCACTATTTACAATAGCCAGGCTATGGAAGCAACCCAAATGCCCCAAACAGATGAATAGATCAGAAAGTTGTGGTATATGTACACAATTGAATATTATTCATCAGTCAAAAAAAGACAAATTTGAGGCATGGATGCACCTAGAAGGAATCTTGTTAGCAAAAATAAGCCAGAAAGATAAAGAGAAATACTGAATGATCTCACCTATATGAGGGATATGGGGCAAACAAAAAAACAAAGGGACAAGAAAAATTTAAAACTGTTAGCAGAATGAAAGCATAGAGCAAGAGAGGGGGAGGGGGTAAAATCAGGGGAGAGCTGTGCACAAGAGATTAAGATGATAATGCAATAAATAAAAACAGCAACAACAACAACAAAATAGTCTTCTTGAGAAAGCAGTCCATGTAGTTGTAAGAGATGGCGAAGAAACGCCCCTGCACCACTTCTGTGTTTCCCCAGGAGTAATGTCTTGCCAAGCGGCAGTCCAGTTCCACAACCACGACACTGTCATCGACACAGGCTAGAGACATTTCCATCACCGCCAAGATCCTTCATGCTCTCCTTTCAGCATAATTCTCTGTAGATTCATTCAGGTTGGTGCATGTATCTGTATCAATTCCTTTTGATGGTTGAGTAGTTGTTTTATGCCATTTGGCTGCCATAACCAAAGACTGAATGGCGTATCCTATAAAGAAAAATTTGTTTCTAGACGGCCGCGGTGGCGCATGGTTTTAATCCCAGCCTAGGACAGGAGGCTGAGACTGGGAATCGCTTGAATTCGTGGGTTCGAGACCCGCCCGGGGCAGTCTAGGGAGACCTAGACTCAATAAATAGCTGGGCATGGTGGTGTGTGCCTGTAATCCCAGCTACCTGGGAGGCTGAGGCTGGGGGTCACTCAAGTCCGGAATAACCCAGGCAACAAGAATCTGTGGTTCCCTGGGCAACACAGCGAGACCTAGCCTAAAAAAAATTGTTTCTCATACTTCTGGGGGTCGAAATCCAAGAACAGGGTGCTGCATGGTGAGGGCCCCTTTCCTGGGTTACAGTAAGAGGCTCTCACTGTGCCCTTCAGGAGGAAGGGGTACTGTGTCTTGCTGGGCCCTAGTTCCTAAGGAACTAATTCCATTCTTGAGCCCCCACTCTCACACCTTGAGTACCTCCCAGAAGCCCCATCTATAAACCCCTATATCCTTGGGGTTTTGGATGTCAACATATGAACTCGGGGAACACAAACATCCCAAACACAGCACTGCTGCCCCTGGTAAGGGTGTGCCACGATTTGTTTAACACAAAAGGCATCTGAGTTGTTTCCATTTTTTTGGCCACCGCAAATAAAAGTGCTGTAAATATTCATGTGTACATTTGTGTGTAAATAAGACCTGTGGATATGACACAGCAATTGCACTCTGGGATATTTTTTTCTCTGGGATAAATACCTAAGAGCCACAATCTGGTAACTGCATGCTTCATTTTTAAAGAAATTGTTCCAAGTGTTTTCCAGAGTGACTGTAACGTTTTTCATTCCCATCGACAATGTGCCCAGTTCCTCTGCATCCTCACCCACCTCTTAGAGCTTCTTTCTTTTTTTGTCTTAGTGACTCTGATAGGTGTGTGGTGATAGCTCACTGTGGCTCTCCAGTTTCCTGATGACTAATGATACTGAGCAACTTTCAGTGTGCTTACTTAGCATTTTTTTTCCCACAAAATGTTTCTCTCTTTTGCCCATTTTACAATTGGATTGTTTGTTGCTGAGTTTTGAGACTTCCTTACATATCCCATATACTATCTCGTTGTCAGATATCTGGTCTGAAAATATTTCTTCTCACTGTCACTTGTCTCTTCTTCCAGTTAATGTTCACAGAGCATTAACATTTTTAATGTGGATGGAGTCAGGTGTTCCAGTTTTCCCTTGTATGTTCTCAAAGTCAAATTTAAGAATTCTCTCCTAGGCCAAGGATTTTTCTCCTGTTCTTTGTCTAAAATTTCATAGATTTACATTTCATATGTAAATTCATGATCCACTTTTGAGTTAATTTTTGTGTGTGATGTGAACCTTGAAAGAGGTTTATTTTTTTCCTTTGCTTATAGGTCCAGTTATTCTAGTATTGTTTGTTGAAAATTCAATCTTTCCTTTATTGGTTTTTCTTTTCATCTTTGTCAAAAATGAACTGCAGCAAATTCGTGTAAATCTATCTGTGTTTCCCATTCTGTTCCATTGATCCGTGTGTCTGTCCCTTCATTGATTAGAATGTGTGTCTGTCCCTTCATCAGTACCAATACCACCCTGGTGACTGTAGCTGTACAAGTCTTGAACTTGACTGGGCCAACTCCTCCTACTTTATTCTTATTCAAACTTGTTTATGTGATTCTAGTTCCTTTGTCTGTACATTTTAAATTAATCCTGTCTGTATCTTTAAAAATCCTGCTGAGATTTTGATAGGAATCATGTTAAACCTGTATATCAATTAGAGAAAATTTGACATCTTTACTCTGTTGAGTCTTTTAATCTGTAAACACATTATGTCTCTCCTGCTACTTAGATCTTCTGTAATTTCTTTCATCAGTTTTGTATAGTATTAAGCATCAAAATCCTTGTACATGTTTTGTTCCATTTATAGCTAAGTATGCTTTCCTTTTTAGTGGTTAGAAATTGTATTGTATTTCAGTACCTATGTGTTCCTTGCCAGCATATAAAAATACACTTTCTATGCTGCAACCTTGATGCACTCACTTACCAGTTGGAGGTATCTTTTTTTTCTTTTTGGTAATTTACTTGGGATTTTCTATGTAGACAGTCATGTCATTGGCAAACAGGGACAGTTTTATTTTGTCCTTTCAATCTGCAGCTTCCTATTTTCTTTATTTTCCTCTGTCGAATCAGCTAGAACTTTGAAAAACTGTTAAACAAGAGTGAAATTAACACCATTATTCTGTTCCCAGTCTTAGGAGGAAATACTCCTTCTTTTTCCATTAACAATAATGTTAACTGTAACTTTTTTGTCTTTGTCAAATTAAGGGTGTTCTCTATTCTTATTTTTTCCCCCTGAGGTTTTTTTTTTTTAATCATGAATGAATAGGTGTTAAATTTTGTCAGGTGTACTTTCTGCACCAACTGATATGATAGGATGTGACTCTTCTTCTTTAGCTTAATGTGCTAGACTATGTTGATTGACTTCAAATATAAATCAGTCCTGTTTGCACTCCTGAAGTAGATGCCACTTGGTCAGGTGTGTAATTATTTTCATGAGTCGCTGAATTCTATTTACTAATATTTTGTCTAGGATTTTTACATCTATACTTATGAGAGACATTGGCCTATAGTTTCTATTTTCCTTTCTTTGTCTGGTTTGAGGTTTAGGGTATTACTATTTTCATTAAATGAATTGGGAAATGTTTCATCCTCTTATTTGCTGGAAAATATTATTTTCTGGTGTTATTTCCTATAAAAAGTTGAGATAATTTTCGCCAGTGAAATCATACCTGCAGTTTCTGTATGAGAAGTTAAAAATTTTGAATTCAACTTTCTTAGTATTTACAGAGCTATTCAAATCTATTTTGGTTGGGGTGAGTTGTGGTGGTTGTGTTTCCCAAGGAATGACTCATTTTATCTAAATTGTCAAATATATGTGTGTTGAATTGTTCATAATATTCCCTTATTTTTATGTCTGTGGGTTCTTTATAACTCCTGTTTCATACCCAACACTGGTAATTTATGTCATCTCTCCTTTGTCAATCTTGCTCAAAGTTTGTCAATGTAATGCTTTGTCAATGCTTTCTAATAGCCAGCTCTTTGTTGCATTAATTTAGTGTTTTCCTATTTTCAAATTTAGTGTCTTCTGTTTGCCTTAGGCTTATTTCGCTCTTCTTATTCTAAGTTCATAAGGTGGGTCCTAAGATGATCAACTTGTGATTCCTTTTCCCCAAAATCTATGTAATCAGAGCTATAAATTTCCCCTTTTGTACCGTGTCACCTGTGTGCCACAAATGTGGTTTGTTGTGTTTTCATTCAGTTCAATGTGTTTTTATTTCCCTTTAGGATGATGCTAGCTGAAATTAGGAGGAACAAAAGGAAAATACTGGATGGTCTCACTTATATGTGAATTTAGATAAATTAATAATAGTAAAAGCTAACAAATTGACTATAGAAATGAAATATCCAACAAAAGAGAGAGGGGAGGAGGGTGAAACAGAGGAGGGAAGAACATAATGGAAAGTGGTGGTAGGTCATGGGTGAGATGATAGGGGTAATATGGAACTACAACAATGTAAAATAAATGCACTAATTGATAATAAATAAAATAATAAATAGTAATAATAAATTTCTTTTGAGACTTCTCTGATCTGTGGATTTAGTGAGAGTATATAGTTTAGTTATAAAGAGTTGAAATTTTCTTCTTCTATTTTGTTATTGGTTTCTAGCTTCATTTCATTTTTCTATTTTTATTATATTTAGTCCATACAGAGAACATACTCTGCATTATTTCAAGTCATTAAGTTTTGTTGAGGTTAGTTGCAGAACACTGGCTATGATCTGCCCTGGTACCCATTCTGTAACACATGTAAAGAATATATAGTTTGCTGTTTGGGAGCAACATGTTCTAAAAATGTCCATAGATCCTTTGGTTGAGTTATTGCATTCTTTGTAATCCTGAATGATTTTCTATGTTTATAGAATCTTAATGGCATTGGTGTTGACATCTCAACCGTAATTGTAATTCTAGATTTGTCTACTTCTTTCAATTTGATCTGTTTTTCTTCACTATTTTGCTGTTCTGTTGTTTGCACAAAATCAATTTCTAAGTGGACTGATCCTTTCTCATTACATAATATTCTCTCTCTCTGGTAAATTTCTTTGCTCTTACATCTACTTTCTGGAATTGATAAAGTCAATATTGCTTATTTTTACTACTGCTTGCAGATACATTTTTTTCATCTTTTATTTTCAAGCTACCTATGTTGCTATATTTAAAATAGACTTCTTGTTGACATTGTCAGTTGTAGGCTGGTTTAAAATTCATCTGCCAATCTTTGTCTTTTAATTGGCACGTTTAGACTCTTCGAGGAGACTTATGTGCTTGTGCTTAAGTTTGCAATTTATTTTTTGTTTTCTGTTAGCATCTATTGATGTTAAAAAAATTAATTCTGAGAGGAGTGATTTTCAATTAAATTCCAATCAATTAAGTTCCAAACATTTTTATGGTGTTTTGAAACTCTGCTTTTATTTAAACTGACTTTTTCTGACATTGCTATAGGTGTCACTTGGTCACCATGGCCCCTAGCTGACATTCTTTCTGCACTATACCTTTCCGAGTCTATTTTGCATTATTTTTCATGTCATGTCAGGTTTTAGTTGTGTTTAGCAGGAGGAATAAAGAAAAGTACATCTCTATTTTCCCAGAAGAAGGCAGTAGGAATTTTAAACCTTTAAATTTAATTAGTTAATTAATTTTATTAATAACAATAAACAAAATAATGAGATAATTATTTAATATAAATTGTCCCAGAGGTTACATGGCAAATAAATCTGATCATGAGCCAAATGAAATCTAATAAATTACAAGTTATTGGCATGCTGGGAGCAGTGGCGCACGCCTTTAATCCCAGTCGTGGGAGGCTGAGGCTAAAAATTGTTTGAGTCCTCGGGTTGGAGACTACCCTGGGCAACAGAGCAAGACCTAATCTCAAAAAATAACCAGGCTTGGTGGTATGCGTTTGTAATTCCAGCCTTGGGAGGCTGAGGCTAAGGATCACTTGGGTCTGCAGGTTCGGGACTACCCCGGGCAACATAGTAAGACCTAGTGTCTAAAAAAAAGAAAAAGAAAAAAAAAGTTATTGGGTAAGGCAAAAAAGGAAGTGGTAGGATGAATGGAGAGAAAATATAAGTTCTAGGAAGACTTAGGAGATAAGAATTGATAAGACAAGGTGATAATTTGGATGTGGGCAATGAAAGAAAGGAAGGCTTTGACTGCCAGGTTTACAGTTTGGGATTCTAATATAGAGGTAAATTATAGGATTGAGAACATGGATGAGCAGCAAGGAGGTCTAGAAACAGCAAGAAGAAAAATTGGTTTTAGACACATTGAGCTCGAGATGACAACAGATGATCTAAGTGGAGATCTCTGTCAGGCATTTACATATATCAGTGTGAGGCAGTGCAGGGCCAGCTCTGTTTCTGTTGTATGAATGACATTGGCACAACATGGTAGTAAACTCACAAGAGAGGACAACTGCATGTGTGAGAACAGAGTGGAGAGAGCAGTGTGTCAGGAGGGCACCCTGAAGAACAGTTAGGGTGAGGCGGTTAGGAGCGCCATCTTGGAAATAACAAGGAAACTTCCGAGACAAGTTATCAGTGCATCAAATTCTTCAGAAACGTTCATGGCGAAATGAGAACTACCGAGCTGCTAGATTTAGGCTTCCAGAAGACTGGTATGTTTCCAGAGCAGCTGCAGTGTAGTACCAAGGTAGGAGCTTGAACACGTGGATTAAGTGGGAGGGAAGAAAGTGGAAAGAGCAAGCGTAAACTTGCTTCTCAGAGTTTGGCTCTATCAGGATGGGGAAAGCTAGAAAAGGAGGTATATGGTGAAGTCTTGTATTTTTTTAAAAATAGGAGTGACTTCAGGATTCTTAAAGAGTGAAGAAAAAGAGCCAGTAAAGAGAGGGCGTTTGAAGAGATAAGCAAGAGGAGCTGATGGGTAGACCAAAGTCCTAGAAGCAAATGGACAACAGCCAAACGGGAACTGGAAGGGAAGGGTTGTCTGTGAGCTCAAGTTCAGACACCTGGTACTCTGAGTCTGGAGAGATGTCAATAAAGATAGTAGAAGTATGGGAATAAATTTGCAGGGGGGAACAGGAAGGAAGAGTCATCTATAGGTGCCCACATCAATGAACTTGGCCAAGTAGGTGGTAGGCCCTCTACAGCATAAGAGCTAAGGGGTTGATTGAATAAGGAACTCAGAGACAGTTTATTGAATAGGACTTGGAAAGAGAGAAGATACTGACAAGGACTAGATCATCAGCCTGGGTCTGAGGACGTAGGTGGGTTGAAAACTGCAGTGGCAACCCCACTGTTAGAAACAAAGGTGGTTCTCCAATTGAACACTCAAGTTGGTAGCAACTATATCTAATTTGTGACATGCAGGGCAGGGTAGATACAAGCTCTTGGCTCTACGAAGAAATAAATAAGATATTTTCAGTCTGATCTTTCAAAGCAGAGGAAAAATGTGAATGTGAAATTTGATCTGTAAGAAATCCGTTTGCAAATACCACTAGCCACAGGCTTAGATAGCTAGAGTTATATCATTTTTGTGAAAGAAAGAAAAAAAAAGGAATTTCATGAATTGCCTGTATTTTACTGTTTGGGCAGAGAATTAACTGAGGTCAGGTAATAATAAGCAGTCCTGCTACCAGCCTTATTCATCTAATTGTTTCTTATGCTGCCAAAACAATGCTTCTCTTTATGCCACGTGGAGGCCTAGATTCTGTGATTGTAGGAACTCCCGCCAACTCAGCACTTGGCTTGGTGACCCGAAGGTTCCCAGGCCACATCATCAGAGACAGCTGGTGCCATGGACACATCCGCTGTCCTACTCCCCACGCGATGGCTATTGAAAATGTAAGGGTGAACACTCACTGCAGAACCCCTATTCAGTCCATGAGGAGGCCCACGGGGGAGGGGGGGCAAAACTGACGTCAGCCTGGGAGGTGAAAGGCTCAGAACCAGAGAAGGCAGGCTGTGTTCCAGAACATGACAGTTTCAATGGAAAGAAGATGTATGGCCCTCTTTCTGCCGGAGTGTGGCTGAAGCTGGAGGAGAAATGAAGATTAGCCTTCTGAGAAATTCATGCATTATTCAGGAGGTTGTCGAGAAAGGCTGAGATGGCAGCGGGAGAGGGAAACAAATTGTATATTTTCAAGCTGAAGGCTCCATTGTGTGACCAGTTTCTATTCAGATGAAGCTCTGAGCCTGATCATTCAATTAAATCCAGGAGTGAAAGGAGCCCTGGGTGGTTTGTCTGTCTCCACAATGTGAAAAGGATCCTCTATTGGTCCTATATAAATTGGCTTGTATCATCTATTCCTTCTACCAAAGATGGAACAAGAGTCAGAATTTGTTTAACACCTGTTGTGAAGACATTTTTGAATAGATCTTCCCAGATCTTGACCACAGCTGTGAGGCAGACTGCATATGCCACATTTGTAGAAGAGCAAAGAGGGGTGAGTTGAGTACGTTAAGGTGCTTTCTAGGACCCCACCCCCCAAATTCCAGTGGTGGAAGTAGGATTAGATGTTCCACTTTGTGACATGGAAGCTTATTAATCCTCTTCCTGTTATACCCAGAAATAAGTTCGCAAAGTAACATGCTCTGTTTCCTTTTGCTCAGAGTACCTATTTGAACATCATAAAAATTGGCAGCTGAAGACAGAATGACCTCAGAAGGTAAGTGGCTATTTATCCAATGGCTTAGGGGATGGGAGGGCCATTTTTCACTTTTATAGTCTGGCAACTGGGCATAATGCATTGCCTTTGAACTCAGGGTGCTCGCTGCTCGTCCTGGCCACTTTGGTGCTTGTCCTTGACTCAGGAGAGATGGGGGACTGGCCTCCATCACTACATCACTTAGACAACAAGGAGAGGAAATGTTGCTCTTTCCTGAATCAGAAGTTGGGACACATGGTGTGATTTCTAAATATATATGAGTAAAAGGATGAACAACTCCATCCTCTTATTTGCACATGAGTCAATGATTGATGTGGAAGGGCTCACAGTCATGGCACCTCTGGCTGAAAGTGTCCCTCAATGTAAGCATGAGCATCCATCGTGCTAAGAACAAGGAAGCTAAGGATGCTGTGACATTTTTGGTGAGTAGAGCTGAAAGTAATCAGGTGACACGGCTACCTGGCCATGGGGCTGCTTCTGCCAGCTGTTCAAGTGGCAGATGAAAATGCCACATCCACGGCAGATGAACATGAAGGCCTAACACCAGCTCCTGATACTAAATGCAGTGCGGGACACATGGCCAATCTTTCTTCCGGAAGGTTCCTCATTCTGGAAGGAAGGCTTTTTGAAGCTCCTGGATCTCCCTCCCTGTAGGGAGTTGGGTACAAAAAAGTGAGGAACTGAGCTCAGTCAAGGAGACCGGCACTGAATGTAAGCATGAAATATTTAGCAAATTTATGAGGTCTTGGAAAGCAATTTATACAGTGTAAAAGAATGGTTTGTAACATGTTGAACAAGAGGAGGAAGAAGTAGCTTGGAAAAATTAGATAAGGTAAAACATTATCTTTTTGTGGAATACATTGGGGGCAGGGAATTCATTTATTAACTTGCTGTTATTTCTTAGGGAATGTTTCTAAGGGTTAATATTGGAGGAATGGGAGGTGGCCATGGTGGTGCGCGGCTTTAGTCCCAGCCTAGGACGGGAGGCTGAGACTAGGAATCGCTTGAGTCTGTGGGTTTGAGACCCACCAGGGACAATATAGTGAGACCTAGTCTCAAAAAATATCTGGGCATGGCGGTATGTGTCTGTAATCCCAGTACCTTGGGAGGCTGAGGCTGAGGATCAGTTGAGTCCAGAGTACCCCAGGCAATGAGTGTCTGCAGTTCCCTGGGCAACATAGGGATACCTAGCCTCAAAAAAAAGTATTGGAGGAATGGAGTTGCTAAGTGGGGAGGGGGTGGGAGATGGGGGGGAGAGGAGGTGAGGAGAGTGGAAGGATTATGCTAACTCTGTCTTTAGTTTGCTGAAGTCATAAGATCATGAACTGAATTTTTCTTCTACCCAACATGAGTCCTAGTTGGTTATTGTGGCTCCTAACACCTTCCCAGCCCCCAGGCTCTGGGTCTGGCCCCCTGACACCTGATCTCCAGCTGTATCTCTTCAGTGTCCCCAGTGAGGATCCCCTGCAGTCTCTCTTGACCCAGAGCAGCAACATCTGGCTGGGGGCCTGGTCGGTAGCCCACCTGCTTGTCGGTCTCTGTGACTCAGGTGTGTTCACAGGCTTGAGGAGGCTCCTCCACCAGCCTCTTCCATGCCAAGTCCATGCTCTCCACCAATGACAGCTCCATACCTGTCCCTCCCACACCACTCTGTGCTTCCTCCCCTGGCTCTTCCTCCACAGAAACTTCTTTCCCAAGCCTTTCAATAATGGGAATCATTCCTCAGATGGCCATTGTCACTCACGGCTCTGTGGGCCCAGGTTTTCATGGGATTCTTTTTTTTTTTTTTTTTTTTGAGACTAGGTCTCACTATTTTGCCCGTGGAACCACAGGCTCACGTTGCCCGGGGTACCATGGACTCAAGCAATCCCCAGCCTCTTCTTCCCAGGTAGCTGGGATTACAGGCACACATCACCACACCCAACTATTTTTTTGGAATTAGGTCTCATTACGGGTCCCCAGGTGGAACTCGAACCGCAATCCCTAACCCCAGCTGCTTCATAGGCTGAAGCTTACAGGCACGAGCCACCATGCTCAGCTTTTATTTTGTAATTTTCATACATTATTGGTCACAGGCATATGACTGTCATTCCCCTTAGGTATGACCCTCCCTTCTGTATTGTACCCCTTATTCCCCACCCTCCTCCCCATTCCCCCTCCCCCCCTCTGGTCACTCCAACTCCTCTCACAGCAAGTCGTTGGTCCATGTTTGGCCCACAGGTCCCTTCTTTTTCTGGAACTATGTCCTTTATTCCTGGGTGTGGACTTGCAGTCCTGGACAGCAACAGATGAGGCTGCTCGGGTCTCCAGGACTGACTGAGGCAGGTGGTTAGGTCGAGCACATCAGGAGCTTATTGTAGGGCAGATGTGTGGTGGCTTCGCCAAGCTCCTTTCTGGTGTCTGTCACCTGTTGCTGGTTCTGTGCCACAGTTCTGCTATCTGGGTTTGAGAATCCAACTCCCAACCGAGGCAGTGGAGGTGTTCCCTGGTGGGGACGATTTCTCCAGGTGGTGAGTCCAGCTCCTCTCTCATATTAGTAGTTCTGCCATGGGGCCATTTCACGGGATTCTTCATGGAACCTTTTCTTCTGCCTTGACTGGCCCTTTCTTGCTGGGAATGCTGGGGTCTGACAGCTAGGTGGGGCTGGAGAAGTTGAAAGACCTACCTCCCATGTGGTCCTGGAAAAGGCTGTGCTCACAGCTGCGAGAGGCATGGTGGAATGTGGACCTGAGGGCAGCTTCTCAGAGGCACATAGCTCTCTTGTGGCAAGCTCAGCTACACTGAAGAGGTGCTATCCTGTGGATAAGGAAGATAAAGTTAGTGGGACCTGACAATTACCTTGCTAGCCGACAGATTTGCAAAGGAAGAGGGTGTGAGACCTCATGGCCAAGCCGCCCCTCAGCAGGAGAAGATGAGATCAGGTGATCAAGGTGACATAGTGGTGGGAGAACTTCAGGATATACAATGATGTAATGTGTGTGTGTGCGTGTGTGCGTGTGTGTGTAACCAATGGAAAGAACTAAATAGAATAAGAAACAAAAAAGTGTCTTAGAGTTGGAGAGGTTGTGAGTGGTGATCTACTCCGAACGCTTCAGTGAACCATTACCCTGATCGCTTGTGCTCATCCCTCCCCTAATTTCCCCCTCCTTTTAGCCCCTCCCTTGCTGTATACTTTAATTCTGTTATTAGCTTGTTAATTTTAACTTTTTCTGTCTTGGTTTTTGTTTTCCTTATATCCTACATATATGTAAGACCACCCAGTATTCATCTTTTTCTTTTTGGCTTATTTCCACTAACATGATTCCATGTTGTTGCAAAAGACATGAGTGTGTCTTTTTTGATTGCCAAATAATATTCCCTTGTGTAAATATGCCACAACTTCTTGACCATTCATCTGTTTGGGGACATTTTGGTTGTTTCTATATCCTGGCTATTGTAATAGTGCTGCAATAAACACAGGAGTGCAGGCTTCCCTTTTTTGGGGGGGAGGAAGGTGATCAAGGTCATCATCTCAAAGCCACAATCAGATCTGCAAAGATAGTTTCTATTTCTTCCTTACTTTTGCTGGAGCTTCCAGTGTAATGTGAAATAAATGGTACAGGCAAACATCCTTATCTTGTTCCTGATCTGAGCAGAAAAGCTTTCTTTCTCCATTAAGAATGTGTGGACTGTGGGATTCCATAGATGCCCTTTATTTGATTGAGGAGTCTCCCTTCTAGCCTTAGCTTACTGAATGTTTCATCATGAAGGGTGGTGAGTACTCTCAAGTGGTTTGTCCATGTCTATTGAATTGGCCCCTCCTCATTAGTCTATTCAGCTGATGTTTTATATATACTGATTTTTATACATGGAACCAACCTTTCATTCCTGGAATAAATTCTTTTCACATGCTCCTGCAGTTGGTTTGCTAATATTTGGTTGAGGAATTTTGCTTCTACATTCATAAGTGATACTGATCTGTAGTTTTCTTATCTTGGGGTGTTTCGGTTTGATGTTGTAATCAGGGAATGCTGACTCACAGAATGAGGAAGGAAGTACTCCCTCCTCTTCTATTTCTCAGAAGAGATTCTCATGGGTTTGTATTCATTTTTCTTTAAACATTTGGTAGAATTCACCAGTGAAGCCATTGTTAGCCTCCTCTGGCTTTATTATTGATATTGTTAAGTGACTTCTTTGAATTGATTCTTTAAAGTCTATATTTTTTGTGTGTGTGTGTACATATACCTTCTCTGCTCATTTAGATTTGCTGACTGAACAAAGATTCTTTAAATGTCCAGAACCAGTAATGGTCCCGGTCTTTACCAGGGACTCTTTCTGCATGCTGGGCTTGCTTTAAGCACTCAGCTAGACAGCTAACAACTCTTTGCCTTCATTTCCTGCTCCAGGCATGCTTCAGACCAACCAGAGCTGAGGAATCCAGATCTAGTTACTCCTGAGCGTGCACACAGCCTGGGGATGTGTAGAGTTTTAGATTCTCAGGAATATGTTGGAGCTTTTAAAGCCCCCATAAACATGTTACTCCTCAGCTATTCCTCCTCACTGCCCTCTCTATCATTCCTTATCGCTCTTTGAACTGTTCTCTCTTAGTCCTCCTCTTAATCTTGGAAACCTTAATTCATTTATTAATATTGACTAGTTTTGACAAGTATTTTTCTTTGTCAATTGCCCACTATGTAAATACACAACATTTGTCCTTGCCTTTCTGACTTGCTTTACTACATGTAATTTTCTCGAATTTCTCCCATTTTGTGGTAAATGGCATCATTCTCTGATATTTTTGACACTTTGTCCTGTGTCTACATGCCTAAACTTTCCCAGGTTGGGTGAGAGAAATAACATGGGCTTTGGAGTCCAAATCCTTGTTTCTGATTATGCGAGAGACTGTGAACAGGTCTACAACATTACTTTATGCTTCTGTGAAAATCAACACCTTGAACAGTTAATTCTAAAGTGGAATCAAATGAGGTGAGTTTAAAGGTTTTATAGTATGTGATATATGATGGATTAGTTTCTAAATGCTAGTGTAGCTTCTTGAATCCTTCATTTCCAATTCCAACATCATGAAATTGGACAAAAAAGGGCAGGAAGCCTTTCAGGCCAGTGGCTACAGGAAAAATAAGCAGCACTTTTAAAACTGGCTTTTGCACTGGGTGTGGTGGTGCATGCTTGTAATCCAAGCATTGGGAGGCAAAAGGCCAGGGATCACTTGAGTTTGCGTGTTCGAGACCACCCTGGGCAACATAGTGAGACTTGGTTCTCAAAAAAGCAGCCAGGTGCGTGGTAAGTGCCTGTAATCCCAGCTACCTGGGAGGCTGAGACTGGGGATCGCTGGGACTACCCTGAGCAACATAGTGAGACCTAGTCGCAAACCAAAAAAAAAGAATCAGCTTTTGCACCCAGGTTCTTCCCATCTGCACAGCCATTGCAAGACCCACAATGCAGTTCAAGCAACAATATTTATTAACAAGGGAAAACAAAAGTCACAAGTATCCAGTTATCTTACTCCATTCATTGTTTTAGTTCAAAGTTCCCAAAACACATGTCCAACCTGAGGCAGGCCTTTCACGAAGTCCAGACTTATTTTCTTCCAGTCTTCTTTTTGTTCCTTCTCCCTCTAGCTGTCCGAGCTCCTCAGCCTCTCCAAGCTTCTTCAGCAAATATTGATGCAAAACCAGCTTCCCAAATCCCTGGCTTTCTCCAGGTACCAGCTTTCCAGCATTCAAACAAAACAAGCTTTTTTTCCTTCTTCTTTTCTGTTCTGCCTCTTGTTCCAACACCACACCCCTTTCTTCTCCAGGCCCCTATTGTGCAGCATCTGGCTATAATGCTGCCCACAGGGGCGGTTGCCACACTTAGCTTCTTCAGCCTGTGCTCTGTACATGCAGCCTCACCATGACTCCTGGTCGCTGCTGGCACACTGTTCCAGGGTGTGCGTACTCTTCCAGTCAGTCCCAGTCACATCACTCCCTCCTTCCTGCTTCTAGTTTCTTGTCCCATAGTCTTTCAGTCAGACTCCACCCACGAGGGTAAGTCCCATTTTCAACTGTGCCATAACGAGGGTCCCCCCACACCGCCCGCCATCCCTGGCTGCTCCATTCAGCCTTGTCACCTACTATCAATCATAAATTCTTTGCAAGTCATCACGATTACATGCAATTATGAATTCCATTGGCAAATAAAAATAGAATTGTGCCCACGGAATGGGAAGTGAGTCTGCTAATAAGTAGTAGCTGTTCAAGTAAAGGGTAGAGAGAGTAGCATGTGGGGCAAAGAAATGTCCCCAGAGCCTAACTTCCAGATCCTAAAATCTTGAGAGAACTAGGACTCTGTAATCTTAGCATATCTTTGAGAATTGATCACACAGGAAGCAACAGATTCAATTACACTAGGTTGGACTTTGGAAGTCATGCTATGTCTTAAAGTAACATAGTATAGAAGCTTATGCATTTTAAAAGAAGACCAAGAGAAGAGAATAAAATGCATCCCAAAGAAATAAAATACAATGGTGGCTTGTTAGGTCTCATTATCTCATTATAAGCACCACTTATTTTGCTCAAGCATACTATTATTACTCTAGAATAGCTAATTCTGGTCCAAGACTGCCCATTCTAAGAGGTTTCTGTTGGGCTATCTTGGGAGGGGAAGAGCCTCTGGGCAGTGAGTAATATGTGGTGCTTAGTGATGGATGGCAGGAAAAAGCAAGAGGAGAACTCAGTATTGTTTTTGAAGCTCCAACAAAGGATAGTGGCACATAACTGCTGGGGGAAGAAGACAGCTTTCTTCTGGGGGGGGGGGAAGCAAGGAATTCTGATGCATTCTCTAGTTAGGTACTATTTGAAGAATAAAAGGAGAAGTAAATATGTAGATATTGGAAAACTTTCCTCCTGGCACTTGTGCACACTTTTGGTTTGCTTTGTAGCTGTGAGCAATTAAAAATGGATGTGTGAAATTATGTCATAATCTGCTGAGAGGAAAAATTGCACTAATTTTAATTTTCTTTCATGGTGAATCTCAGTTACTTGTCATAATGATAATAGACTAATTAGTTTCCAGTTAGGGACAGCATTATGATTTTCCTAGGTAATACATTTTAATAAATTAAAAAAATGCAATTCAGAGCTAATTAAAATTTAGACCTAGGTGAAAAAGGAATAAAAGAATTGTTCTTGTTTTCATAAGGATTTCCTGTCCCTGACAAATATAACAAAAAACAAAAAACAGCAGAAATAGAACTATTTTCTCTGAGATTGTATAATTTACATAGAAAGAAAGTGGTACATGGAGTACAAAATGCCCAGTCTCACATGCAAAGCTCTTTTAGACGTGGTAGAAATGCTAAGGTTATATTAGTGTCATTTCTTCAATATTAAAAGTAAAACCAGCTATAAATTCTGTTCAAAACAAAAATCTTGATTAAAAAAATGCTTTAAAATCCCAATCTACAAGAGTTCTCATTTAATATGGTAAAAATAATAGAGCTATAAACCAACAGCCAAATGTAATAGTCAACAGAATAATTTATGAGAGTCTTGCAAAAATCAGGTTTGTTTCTCTGAAGATTTTTGAATGTTTTAGCTGCTTTCCAAAGCAAACCAAATTTGTCAAGAAATTAATTTGCATAGTGATCAACTACCCACATTTTGGAAGACTTCAGTGTTTGGAAGGTTTGAATAATTTGCTTTTGGGTGGGCAGAAGGAGATCTCATCCCTCCCTGTCTGTCCCAGGGCCATTACAATTCCCCAAAACCCTGTTCCAGCAAACATGAGTTTATAATAGTTCATGCTGCATGAGAACCTTTGAGGATTTCCTCCCTAAGTCTTCCTTTTTTCCTAGCCTGGCACCTCCTGTTTGTGGTGAAGGAGCTGTTCAGAATGAAGTTTCACAGATACTCCAAACCTGCGAGTGCTCTGAGAACACTGACCAGTGACCTTGACCATATCCAAGCCCAAGAAGTGGGACTTGTTTTGGCAGAAAACCCACCCAGACCCCTCTCCCCACTCCCTGCACCCCACATGGAGACAGAGGAGGCAGAAACAATCTCAGCTGCTGCAAGCCATGTTGTAGTTGGGATAATGAGTCATTTTGGTTGATGCTCTGTGTCTTAATCTGAATCTCCTTCTCCCCAGTGGAACTGAGAGGGGGAAGCTCAGACCATGTGAAGCCTGCAGTGTGGCCCTAGCTCCTGACTACTAGGGAGAAAGAGAGTGCAGAGGGTAAGGAGAGAGGGCGGGCTGCTCCAGAGGTTCAGACCCCAGCGGCTTGGTGCCCTTGGAAGGAGACAGCTGAGAAGGACAACTGCAGCAAGGAGCCCTGACTCAACTGAGTCTCCTGTGGCAGATGGCAGCGTAACCCTGTTGGTGGGCCAAAAGCAGCTTGATTAGGCTAGGGTGTTAGTAGAAAGACAGCAGTGGGTCAGAAGAGCCAGGGACGCCTGATGTCCCCTCAGCTATCACTTCTCCCCTGCGAGGTCACCACGAGCTCTGCCAAGAAGAAGCAAGAAAGCTAGCCATAGTGGTGTGCAGCTTTAATCCCAGCCTAGGATGCGGGAGGCTGAGACTGTGAATCACTTGAGTCCGTGGGTTCGAGACCCACCCGGGGCAACAGAAGAGACCTAGTTTCAAAAAATATTAGCTGGGCGTGATGGTGCACGCCTATAATCCCAGCTACCTGGGAGACTGAGGCTGGGGATTTCTTGAGTCTGGGGTACCCCGGGCAATGAGAGTCTGCAGTTCCCTGTGCAACATAGCAAGACCTAGCCTCAAAACAAACAAACAGACAAAGAAGGAGCAAGAGCAGACAAACACCCCAGGACCTTTCGACAGTGGTCCACAGCCTGTGACCACTAGGGCAGCCTCTTTCTGGGAGCAGGTGGCTCGGATGCCCTGATGCCTGAGTCTCCTTCTTGGGGTATCCTTCCGGTGGGCTCCGGGGGGAGAGTATCAGCATGAGCAGCATGCTCGTTGGCTCAATCTGGGCAGGGGCTGTGAGGGGTTGAGGGGGGAAGAGTACAGCCTGAGATTCTGGTGCTTTAAGTGGAAGCACGCAGGTTGCCTGGCCCTCAAGAGAAAGCTACCTGCCTCTTGCCCCATAGTCCCTCATTTCCTTGGTCTTGACCCATGAGCAATTGCTCCTTCCTGGAGAAATGAGGCAGGACAGGGGGAGACAGGTTGGCAGAGCAGTGGGCAGGGTTGCCGACAGCAACCATCATCCTCTAACTCAGAGCTGGAGGTTCTCAAACAATTACCATGAAAATGAGACACGAGACTTGGCTATTTTGAAGGGAGATGAGAAAAACATTTTTTCCTAAATGTGGCTAGCATAGCCAGCTGAATTGACTGAAAAGCTATTATACAAAATAGTTGTGCTTTGCCTACATTCTGTTATTTGCTTACCCTACGTTTCAGAGTCTTTGAATGTACTTTTTCCCCCCCACTCACAAAAGCACAATGGCTGGATCAAAGTATGGAGTGCAGGGGTTTCAGGGGGCTTGTGATGTGAGGTTACCTCTTGGACAGGGTTTTTTATTTTTGTTTTTAATTTGCCAAAAAAGAGCGTTTGTTATCCTTGTACTTTCTTTTTAAAATTTTTTTAGTTAATCATTTTGCTGTTTACCTATTTATGTGTATATATATATACATATATATATATACATATATATAGCACATCATTGCATTTCCTAGGGTTCTCCCTCCACCTATCCTTCATCATGATTTTCCCTGATTTCTCCCACCCCACTCCCCCTTCCTTAGCTGCTTCCCCCAGCACCCCCATCAGCTTATTTTGACTTTTCCTTGGCCTTTTCTTTGTTATTCCTCTATCCCATCTACAGGTGAGACCATCTGGCTTCTGTATTTTTCTTCCTGGTTTATTTCTGCTAATAGGATTCTCTCTAGGTCCATCCATGTTATCACAAATGCGCCATATTTGTTGATTTTGATTGCAGCATAATATTCCATTGTGTACATATACCACATTGTTTTCAATGTCTGTCAGTTTTGCGGCATCCTTGTACTTTCCTGACTGAACAAGTGAGATGAACCCCCAGGAGTTAGACAGAGCTGGGTCCTGGCCAGGCTCCTTCTGCCCTTACCCATCCTCACCTGGGCATTGAGGCTGTGCCCACCTCCCTGGACAGTGCAGCATAAAGGAGATGAGCCTACACAGCCCTGATCAGGGCTCTGGTCACGACCTGGGTGCAGAACTCTCAGGGGTGTCGCGGCACCCTGGGCTCAGCTTCTGAGTTCTGACACCCCCAATGAAAGCCGCATGCTGTCCTGTTCCCCACTGCCCCCACCATCTGAGCATGTGCACAGACCACAGGGTGTCCTGTCGTGAGCTGAGGGGCCTGGATGCTCTCTTGGGGCTGTCCTAGGGTCCTTCAGGGTTGAGCCTGGCCGTGTGGGCTGTGCACTCTGAGCAGTGGTGGGAAAGCTGTAGGCCTAATGACGTCAACCGTCAGCCTTCACACTTGGTTTCCTGCATCTGCTGACATCACAGCTCAGCTGACACAGCGCAGACTTTGGCACA